>VMDO01023589.1:0-31309 GCA_007922755.1 Pedetes capensis
TTTTACCAATGTTCTGTCATTGCCTGAGCAAATTATCATTGGCTTAATATTTTAAAATAATGTTCACCCCATGTGTTGTAGCTTTATAGGTTAGAAGATTCAGCCAGGTTCAGCTGGGTTCTATAGAGGGGATCAAGAAATTAAGTTCAAGTTATATACCATTTGCACCCTTATTTGGAGGGTCTGTGAAGGCACCTGCTTTCAAGGTCATTCATGTTGTTGGCAAAATTTAGCTCTTTTCAGTTGCAAATACATGTCCTTGTTTCCTTGATGGCTGCTATGGTTTGAATATTTGTGTCCCCTCCAAAGTTCATGTGAACCTTAACCCCTAATGTCACAGTGTTATTAAGTGTAGACTTTGAGAGGTGATTATGTCATGAAATCTCCATCCTCACAAATGGATGCACACTCCTACAAAAGAACTGGAGGAAACTAGCCACGTGCCTTCTGGCACATAATGGCACAGCATTACTTCCCTCTGGAGGGTGCAGTGTTCAACACACCTTCTTGGAAGCAGAGGCTGGATTTTTATCACACTGAAACTGCTGGAACCTTGGCCTTGGACTTCTCATCCTCTAGAACTATGAGAAATAAATTTCTTTGGCTTATAGATTATCCAGTTTCAGGTGCATGTTCTGTTAGCCAGGGACTACCCTTTGTTTTTAGAAGCCACCTAGGTTCCTTCGTGGGACTGCACCATCTTCAGTGCATCTTATGCTTTGAATTCCTTTGACTTCTTTGCCTTCTTCTGTAACTACTACTGTAGAAAGTATTCTTCTTTTAAGGAATCATGTGATTAGATTATAGCCACCTAGATATTCTTCTTTTAAGGTCAACTGTGGCATTTAGCACATTATAATTACTGGAGAAATCCCCAAATTCCAGAGATTAGGGCATTGGACCTTTGGGACCATTTCTAGAAATTCTTCTTGCCCTTAATTATAACTGAGGGCAAGTGTGGAAGAAAGGTTTATGTGTTGGGGGACATCAACCCAGGCACATTCTACTAGTGGCCCATCATGTTAAAGAATTTTTCAGAGGAGAATGGAGGAACTGCATCAATACTTCAAAAAAGAAAGAGAGAAGGAGAAACTGAACAAAGCAAATCACATCACAAGAGAGCAAAGGGAAAAGTAAGGTGACATTTAGCAGGTGCTTGATCAACATATCTGACAACTTACTTACTGTTCAAAATACACTATAATGTTACAAGAAGGAGGGAAGAGAAAAAGACAACCTCTTCAACAATCCCCTGGTTACAGAAGAACACTTCCCATGTACTCAGACCTTACTATATACTAGGAACAGGTCTAAGTGCCTTATTTATTGATTCAGTTTGTCTTTTGATAGGTGCACGCTATTCTGATATGATCTCCACTTTACAGGTGAGTAACAGCTTGAGAAGCATTATACAACTAGTTACAGATAGGGTTTGATGGCTAGCAGCTTGGCTATTGGGATTGTATATTTAACAATTGCAGTGGATGTGATTGGACTTGTAGCTTTTAAGGGATCCAGTAATGGAAGAAAGGACCAGGGGAAAAATCAGAACTTAAAATCAGAACTCTGCCATGGGCCAAAGCTGATGAAGGCTAGCATGGTTGGTTGGAGAGAGCCTAGGAAATAGTATAAGATCTGGAATACAGGTGCAACAATAAAAGTGATGACGGATGTGACCTTAGGCAAGTCATTTCAGTCTCTCAGCCTTACAAAATGAAGATAACAGCACCAGACCCTCCATCTTTAAAGGATTGCCATGTGCTTCAGTGGTGTACAAACATCATTTTATTTATTTATTTATTACTATTTATTATTATTTTTTGTGGTGCTTAGAGGTTGATCCCAGGGCTTCACAAATTCTTTGCAATTGTCTACCAGTGGGTTGCCCCCACAGCCCATTTTTTATCTTTTGTTTTGTGCTAAACTACAAAGGCTGCTTCTCTCCTCAGACTCATGATCCTCCTGCCCCTGCCTCCTGAGCTCCTGGGATTATAGGCCTGTGCCACCATGTTTGACTTACAAACATCATTTGATTGAGTGATGTAACTCCAAGATAGTATTTGCCATCTAATATTTATGCTTTTTACTAGTTCCCAGGGGCTATATGCTGCCAAGAAGGATACCCTTGTTAGGTAAGACAAGAATAGATTTTGCCACCTGAGGCCAGAGTTTGTGCTCACACACAGATATCATTCACTTTGTCTTTCTCATAGTCATCATTGGTTTCCCTTCCCCATGTGAAGCCAATAAGAGTTAATGCCTTTGAGGAATTCCATCTAAGATCATTGGGGAGCATTATCAGTAGAGTAAGGGGAAGAAGTCTGCAGCCATAGCACCCTGGCATGTGATCTCCTCTGATTGCAAAAGCTAGGTAGAGTTGACCTGGTTAGCCCTTGGACAGGGGATGGCCTGGGAATAGCAGGTGCTGTAGGCTGGTGACAAGGACCTAGCGACCCACTTCTGAAGCAATCCACCACTGAAAACACTGTGAATAGCAGAATATCACTGACAATAGTGCACAGCATGGCACAGTGTCAGGGAGTGCTTCATCTGTTGTACATGGGGGGTCGCTATGAGTCGGACCTGGCTCATTGGCACCGATCAACAACAAGGGGAGGAAGGGAAAGTGGAGGGTGAGAGGAGAGAGTTGGAGTGAAGTCCAAAGGGAGGCAGGAACACAAGGCCAAGTGAAGTCAGGCTTCAGTGCTCCTCTGTAGATCAGAAGGAGCTAGAGGGAGCTGAGACCTGAAGAACCAAGGCAAAAGGTGACAGTGGAAACTGCTGGTCTGGGAAAATGAAAGGAAATTGAATAGACACGTTAAAGGATTAGGAAGGAATACTTAGAGCCTGGCTAAGATTGGAAATCATAAATTTGTTATGCAGTCAGTTAGCATGATTATGCGATTTTCCTCTAATAGATCACAGCTGGGGAACAGAAACAAAAAATCTCCAGTGTTCATATGAAGCTCAAAAAGGATCAAATATGTATTCAGAATCAATGATTTGTTCACTCATTACGAAAATACTTATTGAATGCCTACTATGTGCCAGGTACTGTTTTAGGTACTGAGAATGGGACAATAGCAAAACAGAACAATTTTCTGCAATTTTGTGGCAAGAAGCAGAATAGTAATAGGCAAATAATATAATTAGTATAAATACAGATTGTGATTTATATGTCATCACCTACATGTGTAGATATTACTATCAGGGTTGACAAAAAGGTATACACAATTTTAGAGATGTTATCTACATATAACTTTTCAAAGTTGAATTACAGTAGCAATGGATAGCAATACATTCACCCAAAAAATGGCATTAATCAAGTGAATGCTAGCGCCACCTTGCAACAGGCAGGACAATCAAAGAAAATGGCAGAAGCACCACTGTCATTTGAGGTGTGCAAGACCATTTTGAAGTGGTACTTAGAGCTTGAGAGTATTTTAGAAGTTCAACAACAGTGGAGGCATGAATATGCCACAGGTCCTCCAAAATGTCTAACTATTGCATGTGCTTATGGTAAGTTTGAGGCACACGATACTGTGTGTGCTGTGCACTAGGGCGAGACAAGGAGCCCTCGCACCATAATGAGTCCTGCTTCTGCTACAGTGTTAGAACTGTTTACACAATGGCCACAGAAATCTACCAAACAATGTGCATGTGAGACAGGAGTAACCAGAACAAACATACGATACATTCTTAAAACAGCAAAATGGAAATTTTTTGTCTCAAAATGTGTATACATTTTTGGCACCATCTGTATACATATGTATGTAAATATATGTATATATTTAAATGTATATTATATATATCCCAGCATACACACACACACACACACACACACACACACACACACACTTGTGTAAATGTAGATATCAGTGTTGGTAATGTATGTGTATGTATACCTTATACATAGCCCTAGCTAGATAAAATCACACTGAATTGTCACACTAGCTTGTGAAACATGTTCCCTCTCAATCTGTACATATTGCTAAAAGATTAGAGATGATCTTCCTCAATGTCATACAGATGAATGTTAGATCCAAGATTTGAACTGAGCTACCCTCTCCTGGGGCTGAGATTTAGCTCAGTTGGTAGAGTGCTGTGCTGCAGTCTCTGAGGTCCCCAGTTCAATACCCAGCAGCGCAAAAATGGGAGAAGGACCTGGCAACCCACTCCCAAGGCAATCCGGAAACAGTCAGCCATTGAAAACCCTATGAGGGTCGCTATGAATCGGATACCGACTTAACAGGACCTAACAACAACAATAAAAACAACCCTCTCCTCGGCTACAGCTCATTTTTCTGTTTCAGCAAGTTATACTGCTGAGCTCCCTGGCAGGGCAGCATTAAGATGAACTAGAATGGACTAACTAAAAGGAGCAAAACACCGTGAAACCAGGAAATGGGACAGAGGTCCAGCCTTGGAAAGTAGAGGGAAGAAGTGAAGGCTTTAAATTTTTATTTGAGGATTCCCAGGATATTAAGAGACAGAGGGTAATGTGGGCAGAGAGGAGACTCTGGTCGGGTCCTTATGCGGATTCTGTTGGGGAAGTGTAGTCTGCCATTTCTTTGTGAGCTTCTACTTTGAGAGGGTGTTGGCTTCTCTTCGATGATAGCTATTCTCTTATTCCTACTTAAGTCTCTGGAGCTCATCACAGTAGATACATAATAGGCTCTCCATACATTGTTTATTGAATTGATTAATTCATGTGGATATAATGCACCCACCAAGTGGTAATAGTGTCATAAACATGGTTTGCTGTGGCTTTCTTCCTCAAAGTGTGTTTATGATTCCAAAAGGAAGAGGCTCTGTAGCTGCTGGGAAGGAGGGGATCAGGTGGTTTATTTAAACCAGCCAATTTCCTGGGCTCTAAATTATATGTAATTAGAGAAAAGAGAATTCCTTTGTTCATGTTAAAACTCTTCACAAGGCATTTGATGAATACACTGTGGATGGCTTAAGGAGCTGAAACCATAGCCTCCTTAGTTTTACTTCCTCTGACTTGAGGGAGAGCAGCGTTGATTCTTTGCCCTCAAAGCCCTTCATGTTAACATTGCAACTCACTCAGCATCACCTGAGTCAGCACATCATCACCAGGAACTGTTTAGTTCAGGGAATAAGCAAAATGGTTTATTTATAAGCTGCCTTCCCAACTGGGATCCTGGGAAAACTGCTGTTCTCAGAAGTAAATAAAGGTCAAGATGCTTTTATACATTCTCGATGGAAGTCTGGAGATGATTCCTTCATGATGGGTGGGTCTGCAGACTCTGAACTATGGCTACACATATTAGCATAAAGTATTTATGGTGATGATATGCCAGCTACCCTGAGCTGATCCTTATGCATAAAAACATCATACACTACTCCATAAATATCTACAATTATTATATGTGAATCAAAATTTTTATGAAAAAATAAAAATCAAATTCTTGGGGTGAA
Source organism: Pedetes capensis (assembly GCA_007922755.1). Lineage (NCBI taxonomy): Eukaryota > Metazoa > Chordata > Mammalia > Rodentia > Pedetidae > Pedetes > Pedetes capensis. The sequence goes on from VMDO01023589.1 coordinate 5,443, forward strand.
TGTGCCACTTAGAACCCTTCCCCTTGGCAGCTCTTTTATCCAAAGCCCCCACAAAAACACAAGAGTTGACACCCTCACTGTGCGCTCTGCTGTGTAGCTCCTCAGCTGGACGCTCTACCTTTCAGATCTCTGCCAAGCCAACACCCTCCTACTTCTTTCTGGAAGGACAGAACTGTGCTCCTTAATCACAATTCTGAACACCTCAGCTTCTCTCTCATAAAGCTCACAACATCCAATTGAGAACTGATGTATATCGATTATTTGCCATGTGCTGGACAATTTTTATCATCATTTTTGTCAGTTTTGTTTAAACTTATACTTCAGTGTGGAGAGCGTTTGAATTCTGTATGCCTGGTACAAAGTAGACATCAAGAATATTAGTTAACTGAACATATCTTAATCTTCAAGATTATCTCATATGGTATACATTACCTATGTGTTTCAGGACCTTATAATGGATGAGAGTTAAATAAATTTCTGAGAAGGCAGCAGAGAATCTGGGTTAAAACCCAGGCTAACCTGATTTCAGAGTTTATTTGTTGAACCAATACTCAATGCTGGCCGAATATAGCATTTTAGCAATGGCAGTAAAGAACCCCGAGCAACTCCAGCCTCTGAAAGTAGAGGTCTTGGTCCAGAAGGCTCTAGGACCTGCTATTTGTATCACACCACACTTGTTGATCCTACTATACTCAGATCTTAACCATCCTTAAAGTAAAATTGTAGTCTCCACCTTCACAGGAAAGTCAATACACAGGGTCTCTCTGATAGACCCTTCTTTGCTTTTGTGGCACAGACTCACCCAAATCACATACTCTGATGCAAACAATGTGTGTGTTAAGGTTTCAAGGTGTGAGAGTCTCACTGATTTTTTTATTTTTATGTTACTCATAAGGTCTGATCAAACACTGGAATTCAGGAGGGTCTTTGGTAAGTGCTTTGTAAACTATGTCATATTAAATTTGATACTAATCCCTTTCAACTTCTAGTTTCTCCTATCAGGAGGAAGGAAGAGGTTATTGACTAGAAAATAAATAGTCTGGCTTTAGAAAATGCTGCAAGCCAGGGAATGGTTTAGTGCAGTCTGAAGGAAGAAAATGTCTCATGCCTGGATGAAGAAAAGGGGGTTTACAAAGTTCTTATGCATCTAGGCATGACTTACAGCTGGCTCTAATTTGAGAAATCAAGCTTCTGGGAACACTGAGACACACATGCCTCCCGGTCCCCAGCACATAGATGCACACACCCTTCTGTGGAACTTGAGCACACCTAGATTTGTGAGCAAGAATCCGAAAGTGAGAAGGGAGCAGCAATGTCAGAAAAACACAGTTGAACCACATCAGTAGAATTTTTACCATGGATTTTGTGCTTCCGAAAAACAAGGCCAGAGAACTCTCCTTACAGAGAGATGTTGGAGGATATTTCTGGTGCATTGATTTGGAGATCATCAAACAGAATCCCAAATGCCAAGGCCTGAAAGTCTCTCTCTCCTGTTCTTTCTTTCCCTTTTATAGCTGGCAGATCTACAAGCTGAGATAACACCAAGGTATTTTTAGCTGGGTATATTGATTTTTTTTGTCCTTGGAAGCCAGTATATTCCATTATAACCCAAAAACAACGAATGAAAAAATCCAGCTGCAGCAAAATCTCATTTAAGGCAGTGGCATAACGATATTGAAAGAGTACCATGTTACGGGGTATCTAAAGTTATACTACTTATATGTTGTGACATAAAAAAATATCTCTTAAATGTTTTATTCTCTGAATAATGCCTTTTGACTGAGTGTTTTATCACAAAACTACTAGGTAAATGGAAATGTTAACATGCAATAAAACTGTATGCTGCCAAAGCATTGAGCAGTGTAAGAGAGGGATAGTCAAAATTGATGACTTCCACTAAGTGACATATAAAAAAAGAAAAATCTAAAAAGGCTATCTTCAGTACAAAATATCTGTGCTGTCCAGACTTTCTGTTTCCATCTGTAGTATCATCATCCATGAATTGAAGAGACTTGTCTTCCACCTTTGCTTCTATGTACCTGTGCAATATTCAAGACTAGCTAGAACATCTGACTTTGCTCTGTCTGTTGAGAGTATTGAGCAGTGACATCTTCTCTTTTTCCTAAAGACTACATCCACCAGCAAATCTCTGCTTGTGTCCATCCTGAAATACCATACCATCCTGTGCCTGGCTTTCAATTTGTCACCTTTTTATGTAGGAGGAAGTATTTTCTTCTTGGGTTTCTTCTTGGGCCCATGAAATAGACTAGTTGGCCTTCTCTCTACCTGTCTTCTCATTTCTCCTCATGACAAGAGGAGTTATATAAAAGACTCCAGAAATTGGAAAGATTAAGTATGTATTACTTAGGATTCTTTCTGCCTTTATTTTTCAGAGTAGCTTCCTGTGGAGACACACATTCCTAGCTCATTCATGTACTGGTCTAGCGTGTTATAAGCAGACTTGTGGTTCCACAGAAATGTTTTTGTTGCAGGAGTTATATTAGAAACCTTGATTCTGGCAACAGCTCCAGCCATAGTCTCCAAGTCAGCTTTACTGATACTTAATGGGCAAATCTGATCTCCATCTACCTAACTCCTGGATCAATCACTCAATATAAAATCACGTTGAATTATCACAGTAGCTTGTGAAACACTCTTGCCTCTTATTTTATGCATGAGGTTCAGAGACATTAGAGATTTTCCTCAAGGTCACACAGATGTAAAGCTCAGAGTCAAGATTTGAACACACCTTCTATGCTCCACACCATTGCTTGTTCTGTTTCACAGAAGTATACTACTGGGTTTCCTGGAATTGTGAGGAGATGAAAGGAAAGAGAGAGAGGGTTCAGTTGGCATTAATGAAAGTAAACCAGAAAGGACTAATTAAGAGGAGCAAAAGTTTATGAAGCCAGACAGGAGAGAGGACTGGCTGTGGAAATTATGGGGAGAAGGTTGTTGTTGTCGTTAGCTGCCCTCAAGTCGGTATCCGACTCATAGTGACCCTCATAGGGTTTTCAATGGCTGACTGTTTTGGGATTGCCTTGGGAGTTGGTTGCCAGGTCCTTCTCCCATTTTTGCGGTGCTGGGAATTGAACTCAGGACCTCAGAGACTGCAGTGCAGCGCTCTACCAACTGAGCTAAATCCCAGCCCAGGGAGAAGGTTAAGAGTTTGAAATTTTCCTTGGGGATTTCCAGAATTTTTAAACAGGGGGCAAGGCAGGTAGAGAGGAGACTCTGGTCAGGCTGTTATGTGGCTCTACCAGGAATGTGTGAATTTCTACTTTGAGATGCGTTGCTTCTTCCCTGATGCCAGGTATTCTCTTATTCCTTGTTCTGTTTCTATAGCTTATCATTGTGGGTATACAGTAGGTCCTCCATACATTATTAATCAATTCAGATTTGTAAAAGGGCCCTATCAAATTATAAGAGCTCCATAAATACTATTTGTTATTGCTATTATTCAGAACTTTCTCAATGTAGCCAGAATACCAACCAAAAGATTTAATTTTCAGAATTCCCTTTTGACCAAATGATTTGCATAGGCTTCCTAATTAGTTTGAATGCTAGAATCTGAGATTTGGGTGCAAAATTGAGAGTTATCTTAAATAACATCCCATGTGGTGGAAATGTCCTAATATCAACAAAAGAAGAGCATCTATTTTCCAAGTTAGTAAGTCCACAAGTGATTATACCATGTTGTTGTTCTTAGGTATCATCAAGTTGGTATCTGACTCACAGCAACCCTGTGTACAATAGGCGAAACACTATGTCAGTGCTTTTCTGCTGTTCATAGGGTTTTCAATGGCACATTGATTTTTGGGAATGGGTTGCTGGGTCCTTCTCCCAAGCCTGCAGCACCTGGTGTTCCCAGGTGGTCTCCCATCCCAGTACTAACCAAGCCCAACCCTGCTTAGCTTCCAAGATCTGATAGGATCGGATGCCACAGGGCTATGGCTGTAGGCTGAGTATGCCATAGCTTTTACTTATTTTGACTTTTTTTTTGACAAAAGTTATATGTATTTATTGTATATTACATGATGTTTTAAAATAATTGTGTTGTTGTTAGGTGATATTGAGTCAGGTCTGACTCATAGCAACCCTTGTGGGTTTAAAATAATCCTACCTTGTAAAATGGCTAAATCAAGCTAATTGACATATGTATTAACCCTCACATAGTTATCGTTTCTTTCTGATGAGAATACTTAAAATTTCAACAAATTTCAGGTATACAATACATTAGAGATAGTCATCATATTATATAATAGATCACTTGATCTTATTCCTTTTCTCTAACTGAAATTTTGTATCCTTTTGCCAACATCCTCCCAATGCCCCCAACCCTTAGTCCCTAGAAACTATCATCATATTCTCTGCTTCTATGAGTTTTTTTTTTTAGACTGCACATATAAGTAAGATCATATAGTATTTGCCTTTCTGTGCCTGGTTTATTTCACTTAATAATCTTGTCAAGGTCATTCATATTGTTTTGAGTATTCACTTAACTAATGTTTTCTAAATTCTATATTCTTGTTTTGTACCAGAGAACAAAGGGAGACAAATCTCTTCTAATGCTGAGTGTTAGTCATTGCATATAGGTGTGTATATATAACATCATTTTATATACCCATCCATTGATGAAACTAGACCCATATGCAAAAATCAACTCAAAGTGAATTTAATACTTAAATATAGGACCTGAAACTGTAAAACTACTAGAAGTAAACAGCAGAAAGCTCCATAGCATTTGTCTGGGCAGAATTTTTTGTCTAAAACAGGCAACAAAAGCAAAATTAGGCAAATGTGATTATTCCAGATGAAAAGGCTTCTGCACAGCAAAAGAAGCAATCAACAGAGTGAAGAGACAGCCTATGGAATGAGGAAAAATATTTGCAAAATATATGTATGATAATAGATTAATATCTAAAATATATAAGGAGCTCAAACAACCCAATAGCAAGAAAACAACCAGATTCAAAATGGGACAAAGGCCTTGAGCAGACATTTTTCAGAAGATGTAAAAATAACTAAAAGATATATGGCAATAATGCTAACTGCCAGTAATTAGCATGGAAATACAAATTAAAAGTAGGATGAGATATCATTTCACACCTCTTAAAATGGTTATAAACAAAAAGATGAAAGTAATAAGTGTTGCTGAATATATGGCAAAAAGGGAACCTTTGTAACACGGTTAGGGTTGTAAATTTATACAGCAATTATAAAAATCAGTAGGGATCTATCAAATGATCTAGCAATCCTACCATTAAGCATATAGTCAAAAGAAATGCAATTGTTAGAGTGAGTTTTAAAATCGTTAACTCTGTATGTCACTCTTTGGCCCTGGTTAATGTATTGGAAGAAAAGAGATGGTCCTTCTGCTTCCAAAATTAAGCAACATGGATGAGTTCATGTCCTGGGTGTGAAACTTCAGTCCATTTCTGAATGACTCCAGCATCTTTACTCTTAACTGCCATCTGCTCCTTGTGTCATCTTAGTCTCTGAGCATGGGTCTTACTATATAGAAATTTCATGAAGACAGAAATAAATTACTAATGAGATTTTTCCCCCTTAGTGTCTAGTATAAAACAAGAACACAGAATTTAGGAAACATTGGTTAAGTGTGTGGATTTGACTGTACCATTTAAAAAAAAAACTTTGAACCAAATCCCAAGCCTGTCAAGATGTGTTTAAATATTGATTCTGTCATTTGCCCTTTCTTCCAGTTTTATGCCATCTGAAAATCTGATAAAAAGCTGTCAAAATCTTATAGAGTGGAGCAGTATTACAATATAGTGACATGGTATTTGGATTCTGAAGGCAGATTGCCTGGGTTTACAATCTTTCTCCTCTAATTTTTGTCATGTTTACTTTTGGTAGTAATTTATTTGTTAGTAGGAAGGAAATAGGATTGTCACAGGGACATTGTCCCAGCTCTGACCCATTTAGTATAGTGTATACTTTTCAAGTCTGCCCTGTGGCTTTGGTCCCATCAGATCTCAGAAGCTAAGGAGGGTTTGGCCTGGTTAGTGCTTGGATGGGAGACTGCCTGGGAACACCAGGTGCTATAGTCTTAGGAGAAGGACCTGGCAACCCACTCCCCCAAAACAATCAGCCATTGAAAACCCTATGAATAGCAGAGACACATTGACAATAGTGTTTTGCCTGTTGTACATAGGGGCGCTATGAGTTGGATACTGACTCGATGGCACCTAACAACAACAACATTCTTTTCAAACATATTCACAAGACTCTAAAGAGAAACTTCATCACATGTATTGCTAATATAAACGCAATATAAGCAACACGCTTCCATTTAAATGGTCTAATGACTTCATCAAATTGGAAAATGAAGGCTTAAGCTTTTAATAGTGAACTTCTTCATTTCCATTTTTCTGATACCTTTCCCATCCACCTGCTCCTACAAAAGGACTTGGAGTCCCTCTATCTTCATATCAGCAAAATCTTGGGGTATGTTGGAATATGATTTGTCTGCATTTAGATAGTGGATTCATATAAAAAATATGAGGCTTGCTTGTTAACTATCACCTCACATATTGTAGCCTTAAATTCCCTGTTAGCTGCATCTATCCTATGGCTTTTAGTTTGAAAATCATTCCCTTTGATTTGAACAGCAGGTACATTAGAACTAAGCAGCGCTGGTTTACTCTGCCATCTGTTAACATAATACCTGTCAGAAGCTTTGACTGATGCTTCCCTTCTTTGTGCATTCCTTACTATCACTGAAAACTATTGATCAGAAAGTTACCTTGAGGGATCTCTTTTTTCCATTCTGACTTATCACTACACCATTCTAATAAAGCAATGTTTTAATAATGGTGATGACATACAGTTAGTTTCTGTTTTTGAAGATCTCTAGAGAAAAAGCTGTCCTATCCTTGCTACTGATTCGCTTCCAAATTTAGCAATCAGACTTTTGTTGTTGTTGTTAGGTGCTGTCCAGTAGAGTCCGACTCATAGCGACCCTATGTACAGTAGACCAAAACACTCCCCTATTCTGTGCCAGGCACACAATCTTATTTATGTTTAAGCCCATTGTTGCAGACACTGTGTCAATCCATCTAGTGGAGGGTTTTCCTCTTTTGCATTGACCTGCCACTCTCCAAACATGATGTCCTTCTCCAGGGATTGATCTCTTCTGATTACATGGCCGAAATATGGAAGCTGCAGTCTGGTCATTCTTGTTTCCAAGGAGCACGCTGGTTGCACTTCTTCTAGGACAGATCTGATGGTTCTTTCGACAGTCCATGGTATATTAAATAGACATCTCCAGCACCACAATTCAAGGGAGTATTTTCTTGTATCTCTTGTCCCTTTATGTTTCTAATGACAATATGAGGCTCAGTTATAATCATGAAACACAGGGAGGTCAGTATAACTTATTGTCCAAACTTAGATATTTTTGAATGTGAAAGGAACACTACTACCATTATACTAATACAGGAGATTGGAACCCTTCTGAGAAAATGGAATGTATATCAATGCTGGGTACATGTAGGAGTACTTAGAACATAGTCAGGCTTTTACACCAGAGTGAACTCTGGGAGCAATAAACCAGAAGTGAAGAGACAATGGATTAAGATCAGAAGTTTAGAATTATAAATGACAGGTCTGGAACATCAATCCTGTATTTACATATTATTGATTGCTTAGTATATGCCTCCCTCACATGTCTGTCAGCTTGTTGTGCTTTGGGGGTTTGCATGTTTCTGTGATGTTGAAAGCTATGCCACCAGTATTTCAAATACCAGCAGGGTCACTTATGGTGAACAGGTTTCATCTGAACTTCCAGACTAAGTCAGACTAGGGACAAGGACCTGGCAGCTCACTCCTGAAACAATTAGCCATAGAAAATGCTATGAATAGCAGAGAAGCACTGTCAAATATGTTGCTGTTGTTGTTGTCAGGTGCCTTCAAGTCGGTATCCGACTCATAGTAATCCTCATAGTGTTTTCAATGGCTGACTGTTTCGGGATTGCCTTGGGAGCAGATTTCCAGGCCCTTCTCCCATTTTTGCGGTGCTGGGAATTGAACTCGGGATCTCAGAGACTGCAGCACAGTGCTCTTCCAACTGCGCTAAATCCCAGCCCACTGTCAAATATAGTGCTGGAAAATGAGCCCTCAGGCTAGCAGGCATTCAATAGATGACTGGGGAAGAGTTGACTCCTCAAACTAGAATTGAATTTAATGGCAGGAATGGAGTAAAGCCCCTGGGACCTCCTATGGCTTCTGTGGTATGACTTAAAATGAGAAGAAATACACTGGCTGCAACAATAGGCCCAAAGGTAAAATGATCGGGTGCATGGCACTGTGTTGGGTAATAATTTTGTTCTGAAGTACTTATGGTCACGATTAGTCAGATACAACTCCACGGCACATAAAAAGTATGTGCCAAGCTCTGTTTTACATGCTAAGGCCACAGAACCCTACCATCAAGAAATCTTACTCCTCTTGGAGGACACTGCATATGCTATTGCTATGTTCAACTGATGGAACCAGGTGGGAGATGAAGAGCTGAACCTGAATTCCATTATTCTAATTCCCAAGTTCTTCTCTTATAGATGCATTTACCCAGGTACTTCCTAATGAATATAAAAATAGTGAAGAGATTGGTCATTTTTTTCCCTCTGCAATAGAGTGTTATTTTTCTTCAATGTATTGGATTTGGTAATTAACAAAATATAGAAGATATTTATGTGTATGTTCTAGGGGGTTCAAGAAACAGTTATAATTTTCTCTCCCATGATTGGAGTAGGATGTAATCTTTATCTGCATTAGAGTCAAGCAGATCTGAGTTTGAAGGTTAGCTCTGCTGTATACCAAGTCTTTTGGTTGGTTGGTTTCTGCCTTCCATTCATTTATGATAATTGGGGTGGAACACAAGGCATTTCACAGGCTAGGTAAGCACTGTACCACTGAGCTACATCACCAGCCCTGTTTTTTTTGAGACAGAGTCTCTCTATATGGCTCAGGCTGGCTTCGAACTTAGTACATGGCCTGTTTGCTTTGAACATACATTCCTCTTGCCTCTGCATCCTGAGTCCTGGTATTAGTCATGTGCCACCACACTTGGTTCTGTATACCAACTCTTGAGCAGTGGTGCATTTCTTTATTTCTCAGCTTCTTCATTTGCAAAATGGGGTAATGATTCCTTCTTCATAATATTTTCATGAAGATTTAGTGATATAATGGACCTAAGCACATGTTCCCAGCACTAAAACCTAGTTGTTGTTGTTTTTTTTTTTTTTCAGAAAATAGTAGCTGTCACTGTCATTTTAGACCTTCCTTGGTTCATTTTTCTCTCCTTGCCATCTTGACATAGTCCTGCAGAACTCACACACCTATAGGGTCCACAACTTTCAGGGCTTGCTGGAGCCACACAATCCAACCTCATATTTATAGGGAACACTGAGGATTAGTTACAGGACTTTTTCTAGAAAACACTGCTAGTTGACTTATGGAGTTGAAAACAGATGTTAAACAGTAGAAACAGTAAGAAGACAGGTGTTTCCACTTTGAGTCTAGTAATCATTTCTATGTCACCAAAGGCCCCTGAAAGGAGGTTTTATTGCCTTGAAGCTGAATCCGCAAAGGAAGTAGAATCTTATTGACCAGCACTGGACAAGGAATTCAGTGGTTTTGTTGGTTCAATAGCCATCACCATTTAAATGCCTTAAATGCTTTAATTTCACTAATCCAGAAAGGACCATGTCCATTGAAATAACAGGTGGAAAACTCCTTTCATCCAGTTGTCACAATCAGATTTGAGTGAAAATAGGAATGCACATATTCCCATAGCTGAGGCAGGAAATTATACGCCACTGTGGCCATGAGATTACATCTTTAACATTAATGAAATTGCTCATAGTGCAGTGATTCCCTGCTGTAGTCTTACAGCCTTCTTCTACTCGTTCTCCTACTTGTCACACTCTGGAGAAGGCATACAATAAGAACTCTTAACTGTTTTCCACAGACTTTTCTTCTTTAGGAATTCCTATAGAAAGGGCTACTAGCTTGGGAGAAATGGTTGCCATGGAAACTGGCCAAGGATACATCGTCTCTTCCAGCATGGTGGGAGGCAGGCATTTGGAGCAGACCCACAGGTCCCAAGGCTATCCCAGTTCTATCTGCTTGGCTCTTTGGGCCTTGTAAGAGGAGTTAACATTTGTCCTTTTTAAGTGACCCTGGAGGTATGAAAGGGGGTGTTATGACATATCTTCAGTTGTACTTAACACAAGGAACACTGCTCACTAGATGTGTAGACACTGCAGGAAAAAGCACCTTATGAGGATGTGTGTGCCTGGGGCTAGAGAAAAGCAACCTGAGTTGTTAGCTCAGAGACTGCTAACAGCCCACCTGGCACAGGATAATCAGAGGTTGAAATTTAAATTCACAGGCTCTGTTTCTTGTTAGTTAATATAGTGGCTAAATAGAGTAAATCCCCCCTTTCCACAGGGGATATGCATGCTCTTACACACATAGGAGTTTTAGGCTATCTTGAAACCACAGATAACACCAAAGCCTACATAGACCATGTTTTTTCCCCCTGCAGACATACCTATGACAAAGTTTAACTTATAAATTAGGTATAATAAGAGATTAACAATAACTATAAATAAATAAATACAAGCCGGGTGCAGTGGCGCACGCCTGTAATCTCAGCGGCTCGGGAGGTGGAGGCAGGAGGATCACAAGTTCGAGACCAGAGGCAGTCTGCATAACTTAGCAAGACTCTATCTCAAAAAATAAAAAAATAAATGGGCTGGGGACACCGCTCAGTGCTCCAGCACTTGCAAAGCATGCAAGGGCGTGGCCCGGGGTTCAAACCCCAGTACCACAAAGAAAAAAAATGTATATAATATATAATACAATAATATAAATAAATATAATACAATAATAAAATAAATACAATAATAAAACAGAGCAATCATAATAATAAAACTTATTAAAAATCAAGAATTATTTATTTCTGGAATTTTCCATTTGATATTTTTAGACCATGGATGATGTCAGATAACTGAAACCGTGGCATATAAAACCATGGATAGGTGAAGACTGTTTTCTTTTCTTTCTCTTTCCTACCCTCTTGAAGTAGCTTTCCATTTGGAATCCCCACATCTAACTTATCCCTATACAGTGTATCCTCCACTGTGTGGGGACTATTACATAAACTTAAGATCAGAATTCCTTGGTTCAGCTCTTAGTTCTTGCCTCTTACTTGGTGTACAATTCCAGACAGGTTATTTTACTTGTCTGATCTTTAATTTCTTATCTGCAAAATGTAAAATGATGATAAACCTTTCTCAACTTTGAAAAACATTTAAACATATGTCCTACTATTTTGTACAGTATCTGGTATGTTTGTATGCACTCATGAAATATTATCACTTCTAAGTGGAGTGATTTGGAACAATCTTATGTATCCTATAATAACTATTATTTTTAGATAAATCATACTTTGTATTAGCAGAACTTTTATATGTGCTTAAAATTCCTGGCCACCCTGCAAGACAGGTTTCAACAGTACACACATAAACACACACACGCACACATACACACATGTATGTATGACAGCACCTAACAAAAATGTGTGTGTGTGTGTGTGTGTGTAAGTTGAGTCTTGGAAGCATTATGAAATATGTGTTCCAATGATCTCTTTGTGTACAGTGCATTGTAAAGTTGTAATGTGAATAATCATTTTTATTTGTTTATGAGTATCTGCTGTGCAGGTATGGAGGAACTAAACAAATCAAAAGTATCTACTCAACTTCTGAAAATTCTAACCAGGACCATGCCATCATATGTGTGTTCTGTGTTTTCATTTGAAAAATTGAGTGGATAAGACAATGAATTCCATTTTCCAAGGAATTCCCTCCCATGCCTCTGTTTTCCTCCATCAGAACTAAGCAGTCAGGTGTGTGTCTCTGGTACAGGCTCATGGTACCCAATGCCTTTGCTGAAGTGACTCTCTGACCTCTGGTATATCACCCTTAGCCACTTTCCTACATATATAAATGTAAAAATTTTGTCTTCTCCTGCCAAATGTTCTTCCACTTTCACATGAATGCTGTGCTATTGTATGGTATCAAGTGTCCCTCCTCCTTCCTGCCACCTCCATTCCCATTATCTTGGATAGACTTCAGTAATCTTTTATACCACAAATTAAACCGATCCTCCCACCCTCATGCTAGGTTAAACATCATTTGTGTTGCTAACTTTGTATCAGACACATACACAGTTCCTTTTTTGCATACCCTATTTTATTATTAGCCTGTGTGGGTCTGCATGATCTTCAACACTATTGTCTTTCCAGGGCACTGGGGCAATATCTGTGTTAACTGTATGTTCCCAGAATAAAGCACAGTATCTGGAACAAATGTGCATTAAAAGATTGTGTGTTGAGTGGAGTAGAGGATTCTTTTAAGGGATTAACTTTTCTTGTAAAAATTCCCTAAACCAAGGAAAAAATAGTTCAGAACTCAGGCTTACTTTAAGGGGTTTGGAACCAAATGAGCTAAGTCTCTTTTGGCCATTTTGCATACCAATTCTGTGATTTTGAACCAATCACCTGGCAACTCAAGTACTTATGATTTATACTTCAACAAAGGTTTTGTTTCTCTTCTTTTAAAATTATATCCCCGTCATCTATAAATGTTGGTGGGGTTCAGAGGATTAAGGCTGTTGATATTTCCATAATGCAGCTCTTACATTGCCTTTCGTTACACTTTTATTAATTTACATATTTCACAGACTGTTTTAATTCAAGCTCGCTCTTTCTTTCTTTCTTTCTTTCTTCCTTTCTTTCCTTCTTTCTTTCCTTTTTCCTTCCTTCCTTTCTCCCTCTCTCCCTTCCTTCTTTCCTTTTTTTCCTTTTTCTTTCTTTCATGCTAGGACCTTGTGCATACTAGGCAAGCACTCTACCACTGAGCTACATCCTCAGCCCTTTATTCTTTTTCTAAAGAGTATCCTATGTGTGAGGCTTTATACTAGATCCCTGGGATACACAAACACACATTTCCTACCTTCAAGGTTTAGAGAGTTAGGATAATGCAGACTATAATATGAGACAAAAGAGAAGTAGAAGACAGTTATATGAAGGTTGGAGGGGAGTGAAATAAGTTAGGGCTCACATACAATGTGAAAAGTAATCATATTTATAAAATCTCCATGTATTTCAATTTCAAACACTGGTTTTTATTTTATTTTTGCTTTTCTTGAGACAAGGTCACTATGTAAGTAGCTCAGACTTGCCATGAACTCACTTGTAAGCCAGCCTAGCCTTGAACTTGTGATACTGCCATCTCAGGTTCTTGAGTCCTGAGGTTGCAGGCAAGCAACTCTTGCCAGGTACCCTGTACTACTTTTAATGCTGCTCTTGAAAGATCGTATAGTGTGTTTGTATGAGGAATGGAGAGCCCTAACAGAAAAACACCTGATTCTACATATAATAAATATGTTATTTTAAAAAATGTAAGTTTGAGAATCTCTTTAGCAACCATTAAATTAGTAACCTGCTTTCTGAGCTGTTGTGTATCTATGGCCAGGCCTTGAAGATAGGACATAACACAGGTGATTTTGGGTGAAGAGATCAAGGAAAGGGGTAAGCCTGCTACCTCACCACTGCTATTAGAGAGCAGTATAATGGTAAAGAAGGGGTACCAATTAAGATCAGGTCAATTGATTTGTGAGAATGAAGGAAGTTTCAGTGAGGATGCAGATGTCACCATCTTCAATCCAATGTTGAGCCCCAAGCCTCACTGTATATGGTATAAGTCTGTCGCGTACAGGGTATTTTAGAGAATAGTGTAGAGACACAATGAACTGTGAAGGGTGAAAAAATAAGATGGAAGGAGGATGCTGAAGATAAATCTCTTCACTTTGCCTGGAATCACATTCACAAGCATCTGCTAATGTCTATTCTGGGAAAGCCTGACCTAGGTCGTCTCTGGTGCTAATTTTAGAAGTGGACCTAAACATTTCTCTTAATTTACATCACAGAAATAGGACAAAGGGAATGACATCTAATTTGCAAATGAAAAGAACCAAAAGTCAGTAGAGATTAAATGATATTCTCAAATAAATACAACTATAAAGAAGAAACATTAAGACTGGTCTTCTGCTTCTAAGTCCAACATTTTGTTTTCCATCCACAAATGGAGATAAATGTGTTGGTTTGTACAAGTTGAGTTATTCTTGGGGAAGTTCATAGTTTAAGTTTGTGGCCTCTCAATATCAATAGAAGCATATTATTTTTGTGCAGTTGCATAAATATATGAAATTGTGGGGCATGTTCATATCCATAAACTGTTCTGGAGAGAGTGATAGAATAATCATTAAAATATAGAAAGGCTTCTGGGATCCTGAGCAAACTTCCTTCATTATTGCTATTAATGTCTTTATTGGAGATTATTTTAATCAATGATGTCACCATGACTATCTGTTTCATATAGAGGACAAGAAGGGTGCTGGGTGGGAGGGAGGTAAGCAGAAAGGAAAGAGCAGAGTAGAATAATAGAATTCTAGAAGGTAAAGCTGGAAGAAAAGTTAGAACTTATCAAGTTGCATCCCTTCTATATGCTAATAATTAAGAAGAGACAGAAAAATGAATTGATTTGCCTTCAGTGTTATATTTGTGGAATGGAAAATTAAATCATTTATTTAAGAGATATTGTGTAGAACATCTAGAGTTGTAGAACATCTACAATTTTCCGTATTCTATATCAATTGTAGGAATGTAAGATCTAGAGTAGGAGAATGATGATAGCAACTATCTATAAGGGTGATAAGTGTTCTATGGAGGAGAAGCAGAGGTACTCAGGGAACATCCAGTAAGATAGAGCTTACTTAGTTCAGTGCAATAGAAGTCTCTGTGGGCACAGAATGTTCTAGAAAGCTACATTCTTCAGCAAAGTAGCAGCAAGGAACATGTAGCTACTAAATGCTTGAAAAGTGGCTAGGGATGGTTGAGGAATTAAATTTATTTTGTTTCACTTTAATTAACATAAGTTTAAGCATCCACCTGTGGCTCTTGGCTATGTTGCGTTGAGTTTCAATCACTTCTTTGAGTAAATGATGATTAAACCTAAAGGAGAAGTGGAGGTGAGCTAAGCAATAGAAAAGGAGGAAGATTCTGGGATTAGTAATGGAACTTGGGTCTATTAAGATTTCCCACGATCTGAGTAAAAGCAGAGAGTGAGCCAGGGTCTAAGGTCTAAGGTTCTTACATTTGGCTAAGTCAAAAGGCAGGATATAAAACTTCCACCCAGATCTGAAGGCTGGTGCTCTTTCAAATATCTCTGGATAACTGATAGCATCCACAGAAAGCTCAGTGAGAAGTAGGATGGGTGGTTCTTGTATAAGAACAGCTGATGAAAAAATGAAGGTGATGTTAAGAAAGCAAAGGCAGTCTTACCGTTTAAAAGCACCCTGGTCTTCACTTCTGCCTCTCTTAGTCAAAATTCCATAGGATAGAAATATGCCAATGGGAAGGTCTGATCTTTTAACCACAGCTGGATTCCTGTCATAGTATGTAATGATGCATATTTAAAACTAAAAGTATTCACACCTATATATCTATCTGACAAGTCAGCTCATGCTGAGTCCAGCTGCTAGCTTTAGGAGTATCAGGATCCAATCTTAAACCGTTGAGGGATCAATCAGCCTAATTAAGCAGTTTTGGGTTAGAGAGGACTCTAGGAATGTAGAGCTTAATGTCAGTTTGAAGATGGTATAAGGGAAGCAGCATAAATTCTGCCACTTATTAGCTATGTAACCTCAGGAAGTTGCTCAACAAATCTCAATCAAGATTCTTCCAGGGATGGGCTTTTCTACATTTTATGTAGCCAATAGAATTTTTTGACTCTATTGCTACAAAGCCTTCTACACTGGTAGATATTCAATATGGTTGGAAGACAAAATCTTTCAAAATATAGAAATCTTAGGGAAAGAATAATAACAAAATGAGATCTTATAGGTCGAATTTATTCCAGTCATTAAACTATAGCTCCTTGAGCCTTGGGGCTTATTTTGCTCTACATTATGTCTTTAACACTCAAAAAATATAAACAAATGGATGAGGATACTAATCTACTATAGGGATGATGTTGAGGACATTACTCAAAATATTATGTGGCATCTTCTTTCTGAAATTCCAGGGGACAAGCTTCCTTGAGACTGAGGACCAGGAATAATCTTTGCTTCTCCAGAGCAGCAATTGTGTTGTATTTATCTTATGGACAATGAGAATCATTCTCCCTTCTTTGCACTGGCTAAAATTTATATAAAAAATTTATACTCCATCTCTAACAAAGCATCATTTTGGTTTTTGTTGTTATTTTCTAATTTCCTCTTTTAGATTATTACTTTTAAACAGTGACTATTTTCCTAATCGTGTGTGTGTGTGTGTGTGTGTGTGTGTGTGTGTGTGTGTGTACTCTTATCTTGTATACTCCTGTTGGAGTTTTACCTTTGCATCTTCTTCCACACAAACTCCACAATACTCGTGTGGGATGGCTGTGATATTTTCTTTAAGATGAAGTTTTAGCTTAGAGCCAAATGGAAACATTCTTTTTCTCAATGTCTCCAAATTCTTCGCTCATAACCCAAATTCCCAGAGCTGAACTTTTGAATTAACACACCTTTTAATCTATACCTTTAACTGGTAGACATGCTCTCAAGAGCTATATGGAACAAGTTAATAATATGTCCAAGCCAGAGTGTCCTCCTGATTCAAATTGACAGATAAAACAAAAGAAAAGAAGTTAAATTTAAATTGGACATAAATAACAAATAAATTATTTAGTTTAAGCATATCTCAAATATTGCATGGGACACAATTCAAAATTATATCTGTTTATCTAACTGGGTGACCTGTACCCTTCTGTACTAATTATGGAAGCTGTACTCTTAATAGGAGTCCAAACCTACCTTTGCAGAGGAGTTTGGGAGTCAAGACCCCCAAGTTATAAGGACTGTGATTGATTATCCCAGGAGATTGAAGGCTCTCTCCAAGTACTATATGGAACATTGTTCCCCAGAGGAAAACAGTATGTGTCCTGCTTCCTGGAGACCGGCAGAATATCACTTCAAAAGCACACGTGCATTGCCTTGAGTTAAGGGAACTTGTTTCCTAAGTTTGATTTGTAGCAATCTCTTTCTGAGAGTACTTTCCTCAAAATGTATTTGATATTCACCACAACATGAAAAGTACCCTATACAAATCCAGCTACACAGTCACCCCATTCACGTCTTTATTAGACTTGACTATCCCAGGCCTGTTCTACTTCAGGCAAGATTTCTATGGCCGATAATACACCTTGCTGCAGAATACGCACAAAAAGATATACAAATCCTGGATCCTACTTTCCATGAGCATCAAGTCTATGTGACTCATTGATATGCATCCATAAAAGAGGGCACAAAATGTTCAGTAAGTAAATAAATAGTGAACTCATTTAACTGTATCAGGATGTAGTATGTACTATACCATGTTGTGGTGAATTATATTATTCAGAAGTTGAGTCTATGCATGAACTATTTGCAATAAAATCCAAAAGAGAAGTATAATTTCATGAAATATTTATTAAATGCCTACCTAACAACAACAAGCCTGCAGCCACACCACTGTGGCATCCAATCCTGTCAGATCTCAGAAGCTAAGCAGGGTCGGGCCTGGTTAGTACTTGGATGGGAGACCGCTTGGAACACCATGTGCTGTAGACTTGGGAGAAGGACTCTGAAACCCACTCCCAAAAAACAATCATCCATTGAAAACCCTGTGAATAGCAAAGAAGCACAACAATAGTGTTTTGTCTGTTGTACATAGGGTCACTGTGAGTCGGAGATGAACTTGATGGTATCTGACATTAACAGGTAGGCTAGGACATGATGGTATTGGGAGTGTTTCCTTATTTTTAAAAGCTTTATACCATCTCAGAACAGTCAGGTAACATAACCCAATACAAAAACAGGCACTTTGGAGTCACAGAGGTCTGGATTTGTATCTTACCTCCATATCTTGTAAATTACTGGAAATAGCTTATAAATTCCACTGTGTGACCTTGAGTTAGTTAACATAATATCTCTGAGTATTAATTTGTCTCTAAAGTACAAATAAATACAACTATCCCACACAGTTTATTGGATTAAAGCTGATAGCACATATAAAGAGCTTGGCAGTTAGCAAGTCCTCAATAAATAATTTTTCTTTTCATCTCCTTTCCTTGCTCTACTCATTTTAGGATTTTAGGTTTCAGTTACCCTAGTAAATTAATCTTTTTGTTTCATCTGATTTTAAATATTTAAATTTGTAGGAATAATCCATAGCCCTACCAATCCATATTTTTCTAAAATGAACCAAAATTTTCTATAAAACTTAAGCACAATAAAAAACAGAAAAACAAAACAAAATGAAAACAAAAACACAGAAGTATAGATCTGCTGTGATTAAAAAGATCATGGTCCAGGCTCATCCTTGTCTAGGTCACAGTGTTTCCTGTTACTAAGGCTACAAGACTTGTTTATAAGAGGAGCACATCTTTAACCATTTTAAAAAGCAAAATGTAGGGACAGACTGTACTCCACTAAGAAGAAAAAGCCCACAAATCCATCTTGGGAGGCTGCCTGTGTTAGACCCTTTAATTTCAATAGTAACATGGTCAAGGGGCTCAGTGAAGAGAGGACTTAATTTTATATTTGGTTTGAAGATGAAATCTCCACTTTCCTTCATCTGCTAAGAAGCACAGTGCAGGAATATGTATTTATAAGAGATGTCAGCAAAATATAAGTAGTCATTTTGCACTAGTGAGTCTTGTATAGATTTAGAGTTGTAGTAATCCAGAAAGGGACAGCACTTAGTAGTTATCTCTTAGAAACTCCCACATTTATATGTAGAAATTGGAAGCCCAGAGAGGGAGTGGGGCTTGTTCACATTAATGCATGTTAGTTCTAGAATGAGATCCAAGGTCAAAGCCCCCTTCAATGATATTCCTCTTTTACATATTTTGCCCTGAAGTAAATTCATTTAGCCATGATAAATAACAAACATGCTGGAAATCACTGTTCTTGTCCTGTGGTGTCCAGGTGGATCAGATGCTCCCCACACTATCAGTCAAGTTGGTCACTGGAAGCTAATTTTCATTTGCACCTCCAGTAGCTTGCACTTGTTTATAGCTCATAATTTAAACCAGTTTTTCCTTTCCACCTCGTCATTATAGGCTGGTCAAACCTTGGTATATCATCACCACATATTATGGCCAAAACATTTAAAATTACACATAGAGAAGACCCCAAAAACAACCAGAGAAAAATGAAACATTGCCCACAGGGAATCTGTGATTTTAATGAACACGGATTGCTCATTGGCAACCAAGGACACTAAGAAATAGCAAAACAAAGGTTTTTATAGGTAGAGGAAACCTATAGGAGTTTGTGCCTGGCAAACTTGCACTGTTAGGAGTATTAAAGAAAGCTCTTTTGGATTAGAAGAAAGAATACAGATGGAAACTTAAAGCTTCAGAAAAGAATGAAGGGGCATTGGAAGTAATAACTATCTGAGTTAAAACTGAAGACTATTTCCCTTTAAATTATTTAATTTACTCATACAAAAATATTAAAACATATTTTTGAATAATAACATGTGTATATAAATATTAATGGTGAATGAGATGTAGAGAAGAAAGGAAGTGGCTAATGGACCTATATAATTGCAATATTTTTATGTTTTATGCCATGTGGTACTATATTAACATGAGGAAGAATTTGAAATGTTAAAGATACATAGGCTAGCTGGGCACTATGGTGTGTACTTTTAATCCCAGCAACTTGTGAGGCAGAGGCAGAATGATTACAAGTTTGAGTCCAGAGACAGCCTGTGCTACTTAGTGAGAGCCTGTCTCAAAATCAAAAGTAGGAGAGGGGCTGGTGTCCAGCTGAGTGGTAGAACTCTTGCCTAGTTTTTGTGAGGTCCAGGGATCAACCCCTAACACCGAAAATAAATAAACGAATAAGTAAGTAAATAAATAGGCTAATGCTCAGAGCAATCAGTGAAACATGATATAAAGAGGTAAAATAAAAAACCCAGTAGATACATTAAGATTGAATTCTAAAAGATGTAAATGACTCAAAAGTAGATAGGGAAGAAAAGGAATAACAAAAAGATGAAGCAAAGAGAAAATAGTAAAATAGTAGACAATTCAACTATATCAATAATTATATTAAATATTAATAGTTTAAACACTACAATGAAAAAGTCAAGACTTCCAGACTAGGTAAAAATGTAAGACTCCACTCTATACTGTCTATAAAATAATCACTCCAAAAAATCCAAGTTGAAAATAACATAAAAAGATATATAATAAAAGTTATCTACTAGTCAATAGGTAGTGTCTAAGATGGTTGCTAAATTTTCCTGTCTCCTGGTATTCATATTCTTGGATAATTTCTTCCATTGAGTGTGTACTAGAGCTATACACTTGTTTCTGGTAAATTGAATATGATAGAAATGATAAGATGACACTTTTAAGATGAGATTTTAAAACATCTTTATATTCCATCATAAGATCTCTCTGTCTCTCTCTGTCTCTGTCTGCCTCTGCCTCTGTCTCTGTCTGTCTGTCTCTCTCTCTCTCCTTCTGTCTCTTTACCTGTCTCTCTTCTCTTATAACTTGCTCTGGAGAAAGCTGTGAGCCTGCCATATCTTGAGGACACTCAGGCAAGCCTGTAAGGAGTCCACATTTTGAGAAACCAAGACCTTCAGTTCAGTAGGCCAGGAAGAACTGAGACTCACCAACAGCCACTTGAGTGAGCTGTGAATAGATTTTCCAGTCAAGAGGAGCCTTGGGGTGACTTCAGTCTTGGTCAAGAGCTTTGCTGTGACCTTGTCAAAGAAATTGGAGCAGAATCACTGAGGTAATTTGCTTTATAATTCCTGATCCACAGAACTGCAAGATGATAAATGTTTGTTGTTTTAAGATGCTGTAATCTTGGAGTAAATTTGTTTCACAGCAATTTATTATCATCATAAAGTAAGGATATGAAAGCTGGAGTGGCTCTATTAACAATAGATAAACCAAGAAAAGAGTTGTACATAAAATCATCAAGCAATTATAACAAAGATGAAATAATTTAAAAGTGAACAAGGGTCAACTCATGAGAAGGACATAATAAGCACATCTATACTCCCAAAACTGTTTCAAAATGAAACAAACACTGATGGAATTACAGAGAATAATAAAAAGTTCTATAAACAAAGAATATTTTATTAGTTCATGCTCAGCAATATATAGAACATCTAGGAAAAAATAGTAAATGCATAAATGATCTGAATTAACTGTTGGCTACTTTGATCTAATTAAGACCTGTAGAACAGCACTATTCCTTACCTGTGTGCACAATATATGTTTATCAAGAAAGAAGGTATGCCTAGCCATAAATCAAGTCCCAATAAATGTACAAAGAATGCATTCATGTTCTTTGATTGCAATATGATATAATGTTGAGTCAATTACAAGATACCTATGAAATCCCTAATATTTGGAAATTGAATAAAATAATCCTAAATAAGTCAAGGAAGAAAGGACAGGGAAGTTGTAAAAGAGAGAATGGAATTATAACAAAAATATATTAAAGTAAGTAGGATGCAGCCTGCAGCAGTAGCCCTGTGGCATCTGATCCCGTCAGATCTCGGAAGCTAAGCAGGGTCATGCCTGGTTAGTACCTGGATGGGAGACCACCTGGGAACACCAGAAGGTGTAGGCTTGGGAGAAGGACCTGGCAACCCCCTCCCCCCAAAAAATCAATCTGCCATTGAAAACCCAATGAACAGCAGAAAAGCACTGACAATAGTGTTTCCCCTGTTGTACAGAGGGTCTCTATGAGTCGAATACCGACTCGACGGCACCTAACAACAACAACAAGTAGGATGCAAATAGAGCAAAGAATGGTTAAAAATTACAGATTAAGTGCATGTATTGGAAAAGTAAATAGTCTAAAACAAGTGGCTAAGTTTCCATCCTAAGAAATTTGAGAGGCAAGGAGAAAAACAGTGAACTCCAAGTAAGTAAAAGAATATAAATTTAAAAGATAAGAGAAGAAATCAATCAAATAGGAAATAAACAAAAATAGAGTAGAGGAAGAGCCAATATTTAATGCTTGGAAGAAATCAATAAAATATTAGCTAACTGATAAAGAAAAAAGATAAATAAAATAGGAATGAAAAAGGCATGTCACTATAGATTCTATGGATATTAAAAATAATAAGTAATTATTGATCATGTTTTGCCAATCAACTTGGCAATTAAGATCAAACAGATTAATACTTTGGAAAATACAATGAAACTGAACTGACAAAAAATGAAACAAAAAACCTGAGTAGCCTTATATCTAATAAAAAAACACACAGAGAGACAGTGGTTACATTTTCATGAGCACTTTAGGGAGAAGTAAAATGAATCTTATGCAAATTCTTTCAGACAATAGAAGAAATGACAACTCTGTCTAATGTGTTTTGTGAAACTATTATAACTTGCTTAGTAAAACTAGGCAAAAAACATTATTCAGAAGGGAAATTATAGATCAATATTCTTCATAGTTTTAAATATAAAAATGCCTAACAGTTATTATCAAATTGATTTCATAAATCTATAAAAATAAGTATACATTATGATCAGTAAAGTTTACCCTAGGAATGAAAATGATTTAACATTTAACTCAATCTGTACATGCAATTCATAGTAGTCAAAAAATAAAGGAGAAAAATATGATAATTTCACCAGATGTTTGACAAAATTCAACAATCCATTCATGATAAATCTAGGAATAAAAGAGAACTTCCTCTTTCTGATAAAGGACAACTCTTGAATATTTTACATTTACTTTTACTTTTAAGATTGAAATAGTAGATATTTTCTTCCTAAGATTGGAAGCAAACAAAACTGGTGCTTATAATCACTCAACATTGTACTGGAGGTCCTAGCTATTGTATAAAGGCAAGAAAGAGAAAATGTATTATGATTGAAAAAGAAAAAATTAAGCTTTTTTATTTGTAGATGATAATGCTTATGAGGAAACTCCATAGTCTCTAGAAAAACAACTATACAGTGAATTTTAAAAGTGAACATATCCTCAGTTAAGTATGAGAAAGCGTCAAGAAGAATCCCTCAGTGGAAGGAGGGTAGAAAAAATATATGAAGAAATAATGAACAAAAGCAAATAAGCAATCAATGAATTTAGCAAATTCATATACCAAGTTTCTATGAAAATATCAATATTTTTTGCATTGGTACCATGTGCTAGTCAGCTCTCATCGCTGCAATGGGAGTCCAACGAAACAAATTTATAGAGGGAGAGATCTATTGGAAGCTCACAGAAGGTCAGTCCATAATGGAGGCAAGGCATGGCTGGGAAGACACCTGGGCAGGTGGCTAGGTCTGTGCCAGATGACCTCACAGCATCATGGGGCAAAAGGTAGAGAATTTCCCAGAATCATGAGTCTGGGTAAAAACCTCTAAAGGCATTCTCTCAGAGAGCTACTTCTGCAAAGCTATAATCCCACCCCCCAAAGTTCTATGATCTTCACAGACAGTGTCACCAACTGGGGAGCAAGTATGCAAACCCATGACCTTTGGCGAACATTCAGACCTAAACTATAACACACCAAGTACTTGGCAAATAAGCCAAAATATCAATCCCACTTCCAATAGCATAATCCTCTGACTCCATTTTTCTTAAGATTATTCCTTTTCTAAATATCTTAAACCTCTGAGGTACTGCCTCTGATATGCCAAAGTATTTTCTTGTCTCTAGCATCCCACTCCTGTTTAACATCAGTGAAAAATTTTTAATAATAGTACTTCTGTACCATGTCAGGGACTTTCTGTACTCCACTTACCATCATGGATTGAATCCTTCTTATCTAGCTAGTGCATAATACAGCTCTGATATTATATTTTGGCATCTTCTTCCTCAGATACTCCTAGAGTAAAACTAGGTCATGCTCCACAGGGAACAAACACTGTGGTTGTACTGGCTGCCAGGAAGTCTACTAGAAAATGTGCTTAGGAACATTTGTAAGAGAATAAAGAAAACATGATTAGGCTGAGGGACAGGGAGAATTTTGATGTAGTTTCTAGGGGTCTCAGTTGACCCCTGTGGTACACTAATGTGTCCATGGCCCTTCAGCAGGGTCCTGAATTGTGGTAAGGGGACCAGGAGATTGTACCCCTTAATTAACCAATCACTTGGAGTGAATTAACACTGAAGAATTGCTGATGCAAAGCAATTCCTTTCATGCCGAAAAATTATTAGGGAGATAATCAATAGCTACTACGTGGAAGCTGGGAAAATGAGTATGTTCATCCTGAAAGGGAATATCAGAGCAGGATGGCAGTCCACAGAACTTCCTATCACCAATTGGGAAGCTGTTGTAATCACTTGGTCCAGAGTTGATCAGACTAAGGAAATAATGGACACGAATAAGGGCAAGATAAAATAGATATTAAGAGATAAATCTGATAAACTTAAAAGCATATGGCAGAAGAGGTGACCCTCAAGTTGCTTTTTCTATAAAGGTTTCAACTATTTTAAAGTCTCATTCTAATACTTATCAGATCAAAGTAAACTTTGAAGGAGATGCAAGTACTGTGAACTATAGAAAGCCAAGAGACCACAGGTATTCTGAGTATAATGGGTGAAGAAGGAGTGTGTGGGAAAGAGATTTTTGCTGTTTTAGAGCTTCATGCTTCATTCCTATTTAACTTGGAGCACTTGATGAAAGAAATTGAGTATGGGCTTTTTTGTATATGGTTATTATTATGGTTTGTATCTAAAATGTCTTCTAAAGGTCAGGTGTTTAAATGCTTGGTGCCCCAGTGGTGGTGCCATCCTGGGAGGCTAAGGAACATTGTGGAAGTGGGACCTAACTTTGTGGAAGGTGGGTCACTGGGGGTGGGCCTTTGGAGAGTTTTACCTACACTCTTGGTTCTGGTTGCTCTCTGCTTCCTACTGCCACGGCATGAGGTCTTCTACCACAGACTCTTCAGGCTATGCCGTCACCATGCCTGCCCTGCTTCTATGGGTGGAAATCCTCTAAACCACGAGCCTCAATAAATCATTTCTCTCATAAGTTTTTTTTGTCAAGTATTTTGCACAAGCTAACACAGTTGACAATTATGTTCAAACAAATGTGGTTATCTACGATTTTCTCTAGAGGTGTTACACAAGTCTTAAAGCAAAATTAGCCTCAACTCATGTTATTTTTCAAATACAAAATATACTTTATCACAGTATTTTGAGGTTGTTGTTGTTGTTAGGTGCCATCGAGTTGTGACCGACTCATAGAGATCCTCACAGAGTTTTCAATGGCTATTTTGGGATTTCCTCAGTAGTGGATTGCCACATCCTTCTCCCATTTTTGTGGTGCTGGGAATCGAACTCAGGACCTCCCAGAGACTGCAGAGCAGCGCTCTACCAATGGAGCTAAATCCCAGCCCCATATTTTGGGATAGAGATCATTAAACCATACTAATAATGGCAGAATGCCAAAACTGCTGGAAAAAAGGGAATTACTATGTTAGGTGATTAAACATACAGAGAAGAGAAATAATTTCCAATAAATTTAATTTTCTTTTCATTAGGATAGACATAGAATTGAGAGAAATGTAATATCACTGATGTCTTATGCTTGAGTATCTTTACTGAAACATTAAGAGTAATTCCCAAATATTAAAAATGCATAGAATTACCCTAGAGGATAATGGTAGAGGTGAACATGAGCAATGTGCAATGATATGCATGTATGGAAATGTCATAATGAAATCCATTAAATTGCATACTAACTAAAAAAGTTACTACT
>VMDO01023590.1:0-31329 GCA_007922755.1 Pedetes capensis
TGTACAACAGGGGAAACACTATTGTCAGTGCTTCTCTGCTGTTCATAGGGTTTTCAATGGCAGATTGATTTTTGGGAGGGGGTTGCCAGGTCCTTCTCCCAAGCCTACAGCTTCTGGTGTTCCCAGGTGGTCTCCCATCCAGGTACTAACCAGGCCCGACCCTGCTTAGCTTCCGAGATCTGACGGGATTGGATGCCACGGGGCTACAGCTCCAGGCTCCTTACTTGCTACAAGTCATAAATCTCTTTTCACTCTTATTTCCTGGTTATACTTATCTCCTTTCCACTCATGAAGGAGTGAATCCATTGTAATTAAAATAGTACACAATCAGGCATTTTGTCTTAGAAATTACAAGATAGAAAGACTCATAAAATGAGCTTGTATCCACAAATCATATGGTATACTGAATCAACTTAAGACATAAAGCAAAGCAATGTAGATTAATACAGTCATGGTAGTATGTATATTGTATAGAAGGACCATATTGCCTCAATTCATTCTTCTCATTCTCTCCCTTTCCCGTCCTGCATAATCCCTACTTGGTTATAGGGAGTTGAATATTATCTAGGTGGTTGACCAGATGTTTGTATCTCCTAACTTCCTGTGCAACAAATTGTGTCATGTTTCTATATGTCTCAGAGGACACATGGGGCTAGATGGCTGACATCAACAGGTGCTTGATTTAAGGGTGCTGTAGCAGTCACAAAAATGGCACTTAATGAATATTTAATACTTGTTAATTCTCTGTCTTCTTGCCTATATCAGCACGCACACACACACACACACACACACACACACACACACACACACATACAATCTTGAAGTCTGAATTTCATTTAAAATGATCAAGAAATTGTTATTTTACTATTTTAGGTTTGTGAAATTAGAAGCATAAAATTGTTTCATACAGATTATTATAAGAAGATTATACTTAAATATAAGTGCTCTACTATTCTTTACAGTTAATAAAAAAAGAAGCTATATTTTGTTCTTAATGTGAATTATAGGCTGAAGGAACCAATGATAAATTACAAATTATATTGTTAATGTTATAGTTTAAAAGAATAGCCTTATTGGACTCTATGAGGATTATGAAATGATCATTCTTCTGAAATAATGATCATATAGCATTTATACACAGATAGAGGCACATATATGTGTGTATATATGTATATATTTATCATATTAATTTCTTATGATATCATGTAAGGTAGTCAACTTTGGGTACAGATGTTATAGAGACTTACATGTTGCTGTGATGCAGAAAGCTATGTCACTACTATTTCAGATACCAGCAGGATCACCCGTGGATAGATTTAAGCTAAGCTTCCAGACTAACACAGACTAGAAAGAAGGACCTGGCAGAGCACTTCTGAAATAATTACTGATTGAAAACCCTACCAGTAGCAAAGAAGCACTGTCAACATAGTGCCAGAAAAATGAACCA
Source organism: Pedetes capensis (assembly GCA_007922755.1). NCBI lineage: Eukaryota > Metazoa > Chordata > Mammalia > Rodentia > Pedetidae > Pedetes > Pedetes capensis. Next base: position 1,448 of record VMDO01023590.1, read on the forward strand.
CCCAAGATGGAAGACATTCAACAGACAACTAGAAAAGAGTTTCCTTCTCAAAGATGAGTCAATCTTAATGATGGGAATAGAATAAGGCCCCTGAGAGCTCCTTTTGCAGATGTAGCATGACACAAAATGTGAAGAAACATAGTGATTGCAACAATGAGCTCAAACATAAGAAAGATCATGTGCATGGCACAGTTTTGGACAACGTTTTGTTCTGTTGTAAACGGGCTCACTGAGTCAGACCTGTTTCAAGGACACTTGATAACAACAGCAAACCTTTCAAAACACTAGAGATTGTGTCTCATCCCAGAGTAATTGCATTTGAATCTCAATCTGGGATCCAGGAATTAGTATTTTAAAATTTACCCAGATAATTCTAATGTGAAGGCAGAGTTGAAGATCACTGAACAATAATGTGGAGCACAACCTAGCAAGCATTGCATTATATTAGTTTCCACATTTCCTTGGCTGTAGGATACCAACTATAGGATGCTGCAGGGCAAAGGGAACTTGAGTAACTGTTGCCCCTGGAATTGGTTCTCCCATCATCTGCCCTTCCTAAAAACATCCATAAATACCTTCCTTCTGCAAGCACAGCAAAAGAATCCAGTTAGGAATTATCTTATTGTTCCTTCCAATAGCTGTGTACCTCATGTAAATGTCTACATTTTCATGAAGATTCCAATGTGTGTACCCTGTGACCTCACCTTGAAGAGAAGAGTTTACTAGAAGAGAGAGATTATTTTCAGAGCAGATCAAGGAAGAAGTTTCCTCAAATTCAAATCCAGAATCTAAATCTTAGTTGGACAAATGAGAGGAAGAGATATGCCATGAATATTCATGAAGGAGTTGTCTTTATTATGATTATGAATATTAATGCAGAATGCAGTCCCACATTAATATAGGAAAGAGTAAACATTGCTTATGTTGCTAAAGATTCTTACATGACTTCTTCTTTATAGAACTACTTTGTTTCCAAATAAGTCTGAAAAAGAATCAGTTTCATTTTATACTATTCCCTGAATCTGTAAAAGACAAGAAAATAGAAGAGATCATTGAAATTATTGCATCTTAGACTTGTAGGAATGCGGGAAGGGGTCAAGCAGTCTTTTATTCAAGCAGATTCTCTTTCTTGGGCTTGTGTGAATAGAGTTTTCTTCCTGTTATCAGAATGTGGATATAGAATCAAAAGTGCATTTTAAGTATAATATTTTCAAAAGTTTGAAATTATTTGTCTCAGGGGCAAGTAAAATGGAAAAAGTAATATTTGGAGAAGGCCAGAAATTTTGTTTTCTTTCTTAATATTTTTTTAAAAATGAATTTCTTAATATATTTAGGCTACTTTATACTGTTATCATAATTTTTCTTCATCTAAATTTTTACCTTCAACATCCTGAAAGAAAGATTTATTTAATTCAATACTAGCCTTTCATCTGCCTTTATGTAATAACTGTCAGCTTTGAGATTATTAGCATATCTCTGGATCCAATTTAGAATCAGAAGATATGTGGCTTTCAAAATTAAGATTTTCCCTTTTTGACCTTAGCAAAGAATGAGTAAATTATGTCTTTCACACCAGGGCCATAATATAACACAAGTGTTTTTTATAGATTACTTTATAATTTCATTTTGACATCAACTTGCCTTCTGTGTGTACTTACTTTTGAGGGGTGATGGTACTACAGTTGGTTTTGTTGTTGTTGTTGTTGTTAGGTGCTGTCGAGTCGGTATCTGACTCACAGTGACTCTCATAGGGTTTTCAATGGCTGACTGTTTCAGGATTGCCTTGGGAGTGGATTGCCAGGTCCTTCTCCCATTTTTGCGGTGCTGGGAATTGAACTCAGGACCTCAGAGATTGTAGTGCAGCTCTCTACCAACTGAGCTAAATCACAGCCCACAGTTGTTTTTGCTTGACTTTAATTTTTCCTCTGAAAATTTCCTAGAAGTTCTACATGATGCTTTGAGTTACAAGAACCTATTTGTGAATGGGATTGTTTGCAGATATGGGCTGTAATATCATTGAAATAGAAAATAGGGGAAAATAGCTTTTGACACCAGGAAGTTAATCTGCCTTCATCAAAAACAACAAATAGGCAATTATAGTCCTCAAGCAGCAGCAGGACCAACGTGTTGGAATCACTTTCCCTGTTGAAGTCAGCTTAAGGAGAAAATGCTCATTATTGCCAAGAGAAGACTTGATGCTTACTTGGGCAAAATGTTAAAAAGTGGTTGTATAAATTTCTATATCTTAAATTTTACTGCCTGTAGCCATACCACTGTGGGGACAGATCCTATCACATCTCAAAAGCCAAGCAAGGTAGGCCTGGTTAGTACTTGGATGGGAGACCACCTGGAACACAGGTGATGTAGGCTTGGGAAAAGGACCTGGCAACCCCACTCCCAAAAAACAATCAACCATTGAAAAGCCTATGAATAGCAGAGAAGCACTAACAATTGTGTTTTGGCTGTGGTACATAGGGTCGCTACCAGTTGGACACTGACCTGAGGGCACCTAACAACAAGTTTTACTAAGAGAGTTATTTTATTAAATGGTTGGTATATTTATAAATCATACTAGATTTGCCTATAAAATTAATTATTATGTGGTTATTTTTAAATATTAATAACTCAAAAAAGGGAGTCTTTTTAAACTAAGTATACCTCTAGAATTTTCCATTTCTACTTCAATATTGGCACCTTTCTATAGGTTGCTCATTAAACACAAGATTTTATAGTTTGGATAATTGCCAGCTTCTTAAGTCGTATAAAGTTATGTACATTCTAGCTCAAAATGCTAGCTATTTTGCTGTAATGCATGAACAGATTTATCCCTGGTGTAAAAGAGGCATGCATACATATACAGACACACACACATTTTCTCCCTCTCTCTCTCTCTCTCTCTCTCTCTCTCTCTCTCACACACACACACACACACACACCCCTTATATATTTTTAAACAACTCATGGATATTTCCTGCTCTTTTTTGAGGATATGGAAGGTTACAATCTGAGTCTCAGTAGCAAATATCCCTATCTTGAAAAAAATTTCCCTTCAGCAAATATCAGTCTTCCACCAAAGGAACAATTGCTGAGGCTCCAACCAGTACTTCACTGAAATTGTGCCACTCAGAATTCATTTTAAATGCTTCCAACTAAGCAAGTCATTAATTATCTTTCCAAAATAACCCTGTGTAGAAATCTTCCCTTTTGTACAAGTATACTAGATATTAGAGGATCATATGGAAATAATATGATCCAGTCAGCTCTAAAACAATAGAGAATAACAAGAGAGACATATAATTGTCATATAGAGTAAAATGTAACAAATAATTTTAAAGTGATTCAGAGTACTAGGAAAACAAGTTGGGAAAATCATTAGTTATTTACTTCATATTTCAAATATTTTAATTTTGTGCATTTTATTTAGTATATGAATACAGATCTGGTAAAACTTGACTCTATTTTATTTACTCAATTTTTATGCCATGTAAATGAACTTATTAAAAGTACCTGAAACACTTATTATCGAGTTCTATATTATTGCTTAATCAGAAAAAGAAAAAACTATCACCAAATGGTGACAAATTTAGCAAGTAAGAAGAAAAAAATATTTAAAGAAGAAGAAACAATGTTCTGCCCTCAAATAGCAGGCTTGGGCTACTCCTAATGGTGTTACCATATGCTATAGTTTGGATCCAAAGTGTCCCTCAAAGTCCCATCCATAAAAGACTCAGTCCACAGGTTGTGATGCTTTTTTTCCTACTGTGATGAACAGGCCCAAAAAAGCAGAACCAAGGGACCATGGAGCAAAACCACTGGAACTATGAGCCACAATAAAACTTTATCTCTGTTAAGTTGATTATCTTAGGTATTTAGTCCCAGTAATGGAAAGCTGACTAGCAAAGGGTGGCTGTGTATATTGAAGAAAGAGTCCAATATACCTAAACTTTAAAATACTAGGCTTTTAATACACTTGAAATTCAATTTTGCTTTTAATTCACTTTCAGAGTTCAAACCATACTTTTGTCTAACATTAGCACTCTTGTAACACTCTAAAAGTGATCTGTCTGGTTTACACGGAACTGAACTAAAAGAAAATAATCCAAATGTTTAGTCTAATTCCACTGAGATAACAAAAATAAACCCTTGTACTACTATAGCAACATATCTGCAGAAACCCAGACTTAATCTAATGATAAAATCATTTTAGGAGAAAATATTATATCTAAAAACTTGTTTTTGTATGTACTTCATTGAGTTTGGCCAAAATTTTTCTGGTTAAATATCCAAAGTAAATAAAAAACATTGTTTAAGCAAATTGCTAAATTTGGAGATATTTTACATTCTGCTTGTTCTGTTCTTGTTGATTAAAGAGTTAAAGATTACAAATGAATATTGATACCTTAATATTGAAATCCATTACTCACTAAAATTCTACATAGAAATTTTTAAATATAATAAATTTATATTTGATAGTTAGACTTCTTTTTCAATGCTTAAGATATGTTTAAATTTATCTTAGAGTGCTATAAGCTAAATATAAGAAATGAGGACCTTTAGAAAAAAATAAATTTTAAGTATTCTTAGGACTCAAAGATTCCAGACTTGTCTATTTTTTTCACAAATAGCATTGCTTATTCTTTATTATACAAGATAAAATTGAGTTATCTTTATTAATTCCATTAACTCTAGTATAATTATTTCATCTGCAGCCATAGCACACTAGCATCCATCCTGCCTGATTTTGGAAGCTAAGCAGGGTCAGCAAGGTTAGTCATTGGATGGGAGACTGCTTGGGAATACCAAGTATTGCAGGCTAGGAAGGAGGACCTGGCAGCCCACTCCCAAAACAACCCACCATTGAAAACTCTGTGAATAGCACAGAAGCACTGACATTGTGGCTGGCATGGCACAGTGTTAGAGAGTGTTATGTTCTGTTTTTCATAGGGTTGTTATGAATTAAACCCAATTTGATGGCGCCTAAAAACAATACCAACAGTATGATTATTTTATATAGAATACAGAAAATTGACTTATATATAAAATAATAAAAATAAAATATTGCATACTGTTTGAAAAGTATAAGTTAAATAATCAAATTGCTATAGTACCATTTTAAAATTCATTTTTAAAAAACTATATATGACTAACACAATAAGCATGGGAAATATGTACATGAGTTTTAATACATATTAAAAATTAAGAAAAAACTCAAAACTACAGAGATATATTCCTAAGTACAGATAACACTCTCTTTGGGGATTATTTTAAGACAATAGAGAAGGAGAAAGAACAAGAATGGTAGGATTGTTCCTGAAATTTTCCAGTAGTCGTATGTATATTTGGAGTTATTTGACATCTTTAAACATTCATACTTCACAATTCTAGGAACTGCTTTTTGAAATATAATAAACTTAATTTGTCTCTTGTTCTGTGTGATATCTAGCTGAATACACTAATGATTGTACAATGAAATTTAAATTACTCTTTTGTTGTATTACAAAAAATATGGTCCAATATTTAAGCAATGCTCTTGATTCATAATTAAAGATCTTGCTTCACCATTTGATTAAAATTAATTCTGAGTCCACTAACACTATAATAACATTTAATGTCAATCATTTAAAAATTGTTCCATGTCATAAGGGAGAAAAGCTATTATCAAGCCTAAGAATTAGTAAAAGTGTCAGGCAGGTAAATAACCTGTCATACAGCTGTTAATACTGATTAGTCTCCCAAGCACCATCCCTTTCCTAAATGAAGCAGAAATGTAAAGGCCAGTGAGACCAGCAGTCTGTGAAAATTTAAGAGCAGCCTGGTGTTATCCAGATTTTACTGATGATTTCCTGTGAACTAGTTTAAAACATTACTTTTATTAAGAATGCTTACTTATTTTACTACACGTAACATCAATTAATTGCAGAAAACTTATAATAGTATATGACATCGAGAAAGAAGACAGAAATATAGAAAGGGGTAAGAGGGAAAGGTGAGAGAAAGAAAAAGAATGGGAGGAAAGCGAAGAAAACCAAAGGAATGGGGGGGAAGGTAGGAAGTGAAGCAATGCAGGAGGCAGTGAGGAGGAGGAGCAGCAGCAGGAGCAACAACAATGGGGGAGCAGAAGGGGAGGAGAGAATTATCCAGCCAGATATGGCAGGGCATGCCTATAATTCCAGCAAATGGGAGACTGAGGCAGGAGGATTGTGAGTTTGTGGCCATCCTTGGCTATTCAGTAAGATATAGTGAGACTGTCTCAAAAATTCAAGGATTAGGCATGACATTCAGTGGTAGAGCAATTACCTAGCATGTACAAGACCCTGGGTTTGATTCTCAGTAATGAAAAGAAAAAAGAAAAAGAAGAAAAGAATTATTCCACCTACTATTAGTTTCTGTCATGTAAGATAATGTAGATAATTTTGAAGAAAATAATCTGTTCCTTAGCAGTTCCACATGATTGTCTTAATTATCTTTTTCTGTTGATAAACTTAATTTATCAGTAGTATTCTATCACATGGATATACCATGATTTTTTTAACTGTTCACGCTATATTTAAGAGCTATATTAAAGCTCATTTTAGTTTTCTACCAGTGTAAAAACTTTCTATGTTTTCATGAGATGCTTGATGGGTGGATTCTAAAAGTGTGTGAGAAACATCAATTGAATATAATGATTCAGCTGCATAAGGAGAACTTAGGAAACAAGGAAATGGGAGCAAGGTAGTAACAGCTGACATGCCACTTATGTGGTGTTGGAGAAAATATAGTTATAAATTTTTATAGTAACTTTTTCAAAATTCGTGTTCAATTTCAGAATGACATTACAACATAATGAATGAAAATAAAGCTATATCTGAATCTTTTTACTATAAGTCTTCTTGACAAACATGAAATACACAAGAACATAAGTAAGTAGATGAGAAAGTTACTATCTGGTTCCAGTACTTCAGTATTTCCAGACAGTACTATATTTATTTGCTCCAAGACTGGACTTGGTCTTGCTACGTTTTCCACAGATGCTGTTAAAGCAGTAGAACTCTCAGCAACACACTCTAGGAAGAGGGCAGCAAACTGGTAGATTTGGATACTGAAAACAGTCTTGGAGTATAATACCAAAAATAACATTCTTTTGCTAAAAGCCCTCAAATATTATTTTATGTAAATTTTACAATGCTCTTGTGAAATATGACTTACTTTTTGTTCTAAGAGAATTTTAGAGATACTAAAAACATACATAAGAAAAATTATTTGCCTGAGGAATAATTTGTTTTACTTAGCATTATGCTGTTATAAACAACAGGTGAGCAGTGAGAAAAATGGGGAGAAGAAGAATGTAGTAGAGCTGTTCTGGTAGAAAGGAACATTAGCACTGTCCCTTTAAGAGGAAAATTAACCATGATTTTTCTAACAACAAAAACTCCATCTAATGTATAAATTGTCCTACAGACCAGTGTTTTACAAATCTTGTTCCACAAGGTTCCCTTAGCATTCCATAGGTGTGGATCAATGTGGAGAAATCAAAGGTGGATAAATCTAAGGAAGACAGCTTAACTTTACCCTTGTTTTCACATTTACTTTTTCTTCACTTTTGGGTAAACAAAGATTTCTTACTCTTAAATGTGTCTACAATCACTACTTTTGATAAAGCATATTGTAACTTTACTCCTTGATGGTGGTTTGGAGAAAATGTGGGAGGCTGAATCAAGGGTAGTTAGGATGTCATCATGGAGTGTTTCAGAAAAGTGTCTCATTTGCAGATAATTTAGTACAGTTCCATTTTTCATCTGAACACTGAAATATCATACCGAAAAAAGGGAAGCTCAGGAATACTTTGTAAAGGGTGAATGTATAAATTAATGGAAATGATATAAAATGTGATTTTTAATAGTTTTTAAATTATTTTCTATTAACTTCCTATTTTTGATCTAGTATTTCCAAGTCCTTATGATAGGGCTGGGATTTAGCTCAGTTGGTTGAGCACCACTCTGCAGTCTGAGGTTCTGGGTTGGATTCCCAGCACTGCAAAAATGGGAGAAGGATATGGCAATTCACTCCTGAGGCAATCCCAAAACAATCATCCATTGAAAACCCTTTGGGGGCCCCTATGAGTTGAACCCAACTCAATGGCACTTAACCACAACAATCATGATTTTCAATGCAGAATTCTCAACCAAGGGGTGAATTTTATATTTTGAGAATTATGTCCTCTAGAAATTACTCAGTATTAGAAACATACAAATTTAATCTCCCCTGGGGGGGGGGCTCCAGCACCTTCAAACATTGAATTGAATTTTCCCAATTCTAGCATTGCTAGATGAATATATCCTTTCTTAAGGCTTGATCCTCTGTCATCATGAATAAGGAGATTACATAAGCCAAACTTTTTTCAAAGTCATAGAAGAAAGCAAAAGAATATTAGCATAATATCATGTCTCTGAGAATTGAGTTAAAAGTACAATTAATTTATTATATGATGTTAATAGAGTTGCTAGAATTTTCCAGGAAAACTTAAGTAATTACTTAAATCAACATTTTAATAAAATTAAGTCATTTATAATCATGAATTTGACTCCCCAGCAATTTTCATTAGAATATTAGCATAGTCACAAAGATTAAAAAGCCCTTTAGCAAATTTCTAATCTATAAAATTCTTCAATTTATAGCTTTGAAGTAATTGGGATTTGTAGCTATGTATTTTCTTCAAGAGGAAAAATTAATTAAAAGTAAAAGAATAACTTTTTCATAATCACTAAAAACTTTGAGCCACTGGCTACTATACACAATGTGATTTTTAAGTAAAACTACATCCCTGATCTACTACTATATATCATATCCTTTTTATTACTAGCATATATTGTAGAGTAATAGGTTTCATTACGACATTTACATGTGTCCCTATAATTCACTTTGATCATATCCTCACGATTACCCATTCTTACCTCCCCTCTTCCTTTTAACTTTCCACACCCCTAATAGTTCCCCTGTTACTTATGTGTGCCTTTTTATACCCCTATATTTCATAACACCCTGGCACCCAGCCTCACCTAATCTCAGAAACAAAGGATGGTTGGGACTGATTAGTACTTGGCTGGGAGACCACCTGGGAATACAGGGTGCTGTAAGCTTGGGAGAAGAACCTGGCAGCCCACTCCTGAAACAATCAGCCATTGTAAACCCTATGAAGAGCAGAGAAGCACTAACATAGTGCAGGGCATGGCACATTGTTGAGTATTGTTTCTTTTTATTGTACATAGGGTTGCTATGAGTTGGCCCCAACTCGATGGCACCTAACAATAGATTTCACATATAACAAACCAATAGCCAATCTTGTACTGAATGGTGAAAAACTGAAAGCATTTCCTCTAAAATCAGGAATGAGACACAGATGTCTACTCTCTACATTCTTTATTAATATAGTACTTGAAAATCTTAACTAGAGCAATAGAGCAGGAAAAGATTTTTCATTATCTTAGACATCAGATGCAGTCTTCATTCAAAACTTTCCACTCTAATTCCCCTAACAATGTAAAAAGTAAATAAAAATAAACAACTGGGTGTGGTGGTGCATACCTGTAACCCTAGTGACCTAGGAGGCAGAGGCAGGAGGATCACAAGTTTGAGGCCAGAGGCAGCCTGTGTAATTTAGGCAGACCCTATCTCAAGATAAAAAATCATAAAGGGGGTGGAGGTGCAGCTCAGTGCTAGAGCACTTGCAAAATATGTGCGACGTCTGGGTTCATACCCCCAGGACTGCAAAAAAAATTCCCATTCATTGAAGTTAATCTCTATAGAATATAAAAGAATAATCCCTAAAGGAAGTTTTCTAACCTCAAAGATGGTGTGATGTCTGATGCCTAATAAGCCTTACTTTTTTTACTTAAATGTGATCACATACACAAATAAAAACAAAAACCTACCACAAACCTATGTTCACATCTTGTAAATGTGGCAATATAACAAGAGGTTCTGTAAATTATTTTCTATGACTTTATGAATTTCTATCTAAGTATATATGTAACTACTTATCTGTTAAGAAATTATTTTAAAATACATTATCTGTAAGATAGACATTATCTGCAATATAACAAGAGGTTCTGTAAATTATTTTCTATGACTTTATGAATTTCTATCTAAGTAGATATATAAAATACTTATCCATAAGAATTTCTATCTAAGTATATATGTAACTACTTATCTGTTAAGAAATTATATTAAAATACATTGATAGTGTGGGAGATACTATTGACTTTTTAACATATGTTTGAGATGCTAATCATCAAGTCACAGGCATGTGGCAATTACAGATCCACAGCCAATGAAGAAAACCAAGACTAGTAAGAAAATCAGAGGAATTACCTTTGTGGAGTACCATTTACAAAGGCAGCTGACAATTTATTCCTTCTGTCAGCCTCTTAATTCATAACATGCCACTCAAGTGGACTCATATTTCATCATTTTCTCTTACCAAATTGCACACTTGCTTCCCAACCCACCCATTGATATTCCTATCTGTCATTTATCAATGTATCTATTATTTATTTGTCTGCACTGATCTAACTTTAACTAATCAGAATTGGGTATGACTCCATTAAGATTCTTCATTGGCAGTTACTTTAAGGACTCCCAACAAGATTTGTGCTTATTTGTAGATCACCTGACAACTACTACACACTTCATCAAGTCCCACCCAAAAGTCTGGTAGATAAGCAAAGGGAAGGGTGACAGTCAACTGGACTTCACAAACAGACATTTACATTCAGGTCCAAATGACCATTCCCAACAGTAACTACCATGGCTCTGAACACATGGAGGCCAGAAATAGGACTGGCCTGAATACATACACACACAAAAACAGTCCCTAAATCAAAACTGTTGGATTTTTCAGAGAAATGTATTTATACTTGCACAGATTTTCATCATCACTGTCTTATGCTTTTTCTTTTATTCTATGGGACTCCTTCCTCTTCATTGCTCCTAGGTTTTTTTGACTACTAATATTCTCTCTATCTGCCTCTGAAGTGACTAAGATCCCTGCTTAAAAAATACAGATGCTCCTGAATATCAAGCATTAATGTCAAGCATTGGAACATCTTAATGAAAATACATTTTTAAAAGGTATAGAGAGAGGTTGTTGGCTATATAAATGATGATAAAATTCTGTATTTTCATTAACTTTCACATTCATTGACATCAATGATTTTAAAATTATGCAAAATATTTTTATCCGTATTTTTTATTATAACCATAAATTCATAATAACTATATGTATTTAAGCACAGTTGAATCCTTAATACCTTAAATGCTACATAGCTTTAAAATTATAAATTATATACTATACATTTAATTAAAAAAAAAAAAACTCCAGAAATATCCCTTAAGGAAATTTCCTGACTTTAAATATTTCAGCTCTATGTTAGATTTGTCTGGAAATTATATCAAAGAAACATGAGTATCAGCATTTTTATACATGAGAGGAACTAGAAGACATTCTATCCTTATGATTTTTGGCTTATGTGCTGAGGAGATTCTATATATAAAGAGAAAAAACATGGTTGTCTCTGAAGTTAACCAAAAGCTTTGCTGTACTTTTTCTCTGTACTTTTTGAGCTATTTAGGGAGGAACATGTTCATTACGGAATAATGCCTATCCTCATTAATGTCATAAATTTACTGATACATTCTAAATGCAGAACCAAAAATTACAGTCATTTTTAGAATCACTTGATTTCCCACATATATCCTATATCTTCAAGTCATTCATATAGATATTTTCTTTTTAAAAACCTTTGTCTCTCTCTATGAACATTATTACCTCATGTGTCACCTCCATCACTGTAGGACATTCTCCTAGGTGTCACCTTATTTCTGGTTCTCTCCAAGCCAAATCATCTACCAAATTACTGCCAAAACACATTTTTTTCTTACATATTGCTTTCATTAAATAACTTCTTCACATAGAGTCTCATGATAAACTGATAACCAGTTCCTTCTTTTTGGTTTTCAAACACTTCCTAATCCAATTTATCTCATAAATAAAGAGACCTAGTTATTTGCTTATTGTAGAAGCAATTTTAGAAAACACATAGGAAAACAGCACTTTATAAGATAACTTCTATGGTGGTTGGTGACTAGTGCCTCTTATGGATATTTATGTAAGTTAGAATGCTTAGTTTGGATATATTTATGTAAAAAATCAAATGTAGAAAACCTGGAAGAAAACGCAATACTTTCTTTAGGTACCAGAGAAGAAGGAGGTGAGTGGAATTTGCAAAATAAATGTAGGAAGAGTGAATGATTTATAGGTCCACTAAAGATTTTAACTATTTTCTAACATTTGCCAATTTAATAGGTAAAAATTGATGTGTTTGCCTGTTTTATTAGATGGAAAATAAAATACTTTTTTCATTATTTTGTCAGGCATTTATATTTTAATTTTAATGCCCCATACTTTATTTTTTCTGTTAGAGTAAACAATTTATTCTTATTTATACAAGATTTTTAAATGATACTGCTTTTCTCCATTATCTGTTACAAATATTCTCCAGTATGTTACATCCACTAAATAATTCAGTACCTATGTACATTTTGGGGGCCTAGGATTTAGCTCAGTTGGTAGAGCGCTGCACTGCAGTCTCTGAGGTCCTGAGTTCAATTCCCAGCACTGCAAAAAAGGGGGAAGTGCCTGGCAATCCACTCCCAAGGCAATCCCGAAAAACAGTCAGCCATTGAAAACCCTATGAGGGGTGCTATGAGTTGGATACCGACTCCATGGCACCTAACAACAACAACAATAATGTACATTTTTATTTCTATTAATCTTCATAATCACATTTTATTTGATATCAAATAATTATCTTGATATATCCTCTTATGAGACCTTAATAGTTTTAATTTTCATATTTTACTCATTAAACCGCATGCATTTTTTCTGAGTGAAATATGTGAGGTAAGGAACTAACATTATTTTTTCTAATACCTAATAATCTCAAGTCATTTGCTGTATGATGTAGCTTTTTCTTTTCTCTTTTCTCTTCTCTCTTCCCTCCCTCCCTCCTCCATTGCCCCCACAGAATATTTCTCTGTTTTCCTGGCTATGTTGTTATGTGGAAATACAATACTTTTGTTATTTTATTTTTTTATTTGTTATTTTCAATTCTTTCTTTATCACAATTTTCTAATTCATCTTTGCATTTTTCTCCTTCAAAATGAAAATAAAATTGTTTTGGGTTAAAAAATATGATTGTAATTGTAATTGGTATTATTGCAAATTGATGAATGAGTTAGGGAAGTTTATACTTTTTAACTATCTTTCTACTGACTATTATAAAGTCATCAAGACAAAATTATCAATGTGCATCTTTATCATGCTACTCAGGCACAGATTTATGCAAGATGTCACGTTGAAGACGAAGGCTTGTTTGTTCTTGTTTTGAGACGAAGACCTGGTTCATACCATAGGATTTTCAGTTTCATCATATGCTTGTGAAAGCTGCCTGTTGACTAAGGGACACAGAAGAAGAATTGACATTTTTGCATTTTGGTGCTGGAGATGAATATTGAAATAGCATGGACCACCAAAAGGAGTAACACATCCAGGCCTGGCACCATGACGTACTACTGTAATCCCACCGGTTTAGGACGCAAATGCAGGAGGAATGCAAATCCGAGACTAGAGTCAGTCTGTGTAATTTAGAGACCTTGTCTCAAAAAAAGTAAAAAAATGGATTGGGGGTGCAGCTCAGTGGTACAGCACTTGCAGACCAAGCAAGCGTGAGGCCTTGGGTTGAACCCCCAGTACCACACACACACACACACACACACACACACACACACACACACACACACACAAAGTAACAAATCTGTCCTAGAAGAAGTGCAACCTGAGTGCTCCTTGGAAGCAAGGATGGCTAGACTGTATCTTACATATTTTGGACATGTTTTTAGGAGGGATCAATCCCTGGAGAAGGACATCATGTTTGCAAGTGGTGGGTCAACAAAAAAAAGGAAGACCGCAACTAGATGGAGGGACCCAGGACAGCAAAAAATGGGAGAAAGACAGGACAATTCACTTCCAAAGCAAATGTGAAATAATTGGCCATTGAAAACCCTGTGAGGGTCGCTATGAGTCGGACCCATCTTGAAGACACTTGATAACAACAATGAGGTACAGTAGATAATAACATATGTTCATTGGGTAACAAATGAGAGTATTTAGCACATCTATAACCTCATACGTCTATCAATTCTTTGTGATAAGAACACCGAAAATGCTCTCTTTTAGCTATTTTGAATTCAATCCATTATTTTTAACCAGAGTCACTACTGTTCTAATATCAGAACATATTTTTCCTGTTGCTTTGTAGCCCTTGCCCGATTTCACTATATCCTCCCCTCTTCTGTATCTTCCCCAAACTTTGGTAACTACTATTCAAGTCTCTGCTTCTATGAGATTAATATTTTTAGATTCTACATGTATCACATGATATTTTTCTTTCTGTGCCTGGCTTATTTCACTTATCATAATGTCCTCCAGATATATCTATTTATTGCAAATGATAGGATTTCATTCTTTTTAACAATGAATGGTATTTCAGTGTGTGTGTGTGTGTGTGTGTGTGTGTGTGTGTGTGTGTACACCATTTTCTTTATTCACATTTTGATGGACACCTAAATTGAGTCCATAACATGATTATTGTGAATAGTATTGCAATTAACATAAGAGTGCAGCAATTAACATAAGAGTGCAGCCATTTTGGTTGTTATTTTTTTGAGACAGGGTCCCACTGTGTAGCCCTGGCTAGCCTTGAACTTCAATCCTCCTGCCTCAACCTCTCAAGTGTTGGAAATACAGGTGTGTGCCTCCATGCCCAGCCAGACATCTTTTGGTCATAACTCTTCATTGACTTCCTTTCTAATACTTGTGCACTTCTCTATTGGCATTTTCAGGGATCCTTCCAAATAAATGTCTTACATTCAGGTACTTTTCTCAAGACTTCTACCTGGGAAAACTCTAAGAGATACCTTTAAGATGCTCGATTTCCCTGTTTATAAAATATTTTAAAATACTTTTAAAAATTGATATCTAACAATTTGTTATGTGGTTATATTTGGCCCATATATTTGAATGGATACTTGGCTAACAATAAATCCTTCAATGGCTAGATCTGTTATATCATTCTTTTCTTCCCACCATAATTGATCAGTCTAATAATAAATAAGGCTGGGATTTAGCTCAATTGGTAGAGCGCTGCGCTGCAGTCTCTGAGGTTCCAAGTTCAATTCCCAGCACCACAAAAAAATGGGAGAAGGACCTGGCAATCTACTCCCAAGGCAATCCCGAAACAGTCAGCCATTGAAAACCCTATGAGGGTCGCTATGAGTCGGATACTGACTCGAGGGCACCTAACAACAACAATAATAAAAGCCTCTGAAGCTGAATCAATATTATCTGTTCTAGGGAATCAAAATTTGAGTAAAGAGCCAAGTCACTAGACTAATAGGGACATGTTAATGGCAATGTTCTAGAAAGAAGATCCATAAAATCCTTTGCAGAGATCCCCACAGGTGTCCTTAGTCTCTTGCATTCCAAGTCTGAATGCCTTTCCTTAGGTGCTGTGATTCAAACTCAATACTGTTGAACAAACTCCACACTCAGAATGACCCCTGGTGCATGAAATGCTTCCTTTATCTCTATGAATACACATTTGCACACACACACACAAATTATTCAAGGCCCATAATCCACAAGTCACTGAAATAAAACTTTTATCACCAAGAGCCTCAATAGCCATACTAAGTTTTTTATTTTGCTTTTAATTAATAGATATGTTAATTTTTATTAGTAAACTTTCATCCAAAATAGAAGCAGGGTATACATTCTGGGCCTGCAGCCATACCACTGTGGCACCAAATCCTATCAGATCTCGAAAGCTAAACAGGGTCAGGCCTGCTTCTTAGCTGGATGTGAGACCACCTGGAAACACCTAGTCCTGTAGGCTTGGGAGAAGGACCTGGCAACCCACTCCCAAAAAGCAATCAGCCATTGAAAACCCTATGAATAGCAGAGAAGCACTAACAATAGTGTTTTGCATATTGTATATAGGGTCTCTATGATTTGGACATTGAATGGACAGCAATATCAATACCATACATTCTGGATTACTAGTAATGATCAGAGTGAAAAAGGAGTTTGAGATTTGTCAAATACTATTTACTTATCGGCTAAAAGATTCATTTCAAAGAGCTTTGTTAAGCATCTATTTTCTGATGGCCACTGTGCTGAACAAATAGGACAGATGAAAGCTTTTATCTGCTTTATTCTACTCTTGATCTGCAGAGTGACAATTTGGTTTCTCAATAGTGATAACATTAAACCTCCTCCTTTTAAGTTTACACGTGGATTGAAACTACAGTGCTTAAAGTTTAAATACTAAATTCCTAGGTAAAGAACTAGAAACCCAACTATCCTACCACTGAAGTTCCTAATGATGGTTAGGACACAGGAGTAACATTTTTATAGAATGTCTATTATAGGAATTTCACTGCTATAAGGAGGGGGTATGAAGCTCCTAAAACATGTGATTTATAAGCCTTTCCAAGGGATTTCTGTATACTATAGGTAGGGTGATCAGACATCCTAGTTTTCCTGAGGTATTCCTGGCTAATGCCTGTTTTATTGGTACAGATATTAATACTGCTCCCTTTTGCTCTCAAGAGTTCTGCCTTGAGTGATATATGCCACGCTATTATAGGAATCACTGGCAGTAACTCTATTTTTTACTTGACAGAACAACTAAGACCTATTGTTGTTGTTGTTGTTGTTGTTAGGTGCCATTAAGTTGGGCCCAACTCATAGCACCCCTATATACAACAGAACAAAATACTCCCAGACACTCTGCCATGCCTGACACTATTGTCAGTGTTTCTCTGCTATTCATAGGGTTTTCAATGGCTGATTGTCTCGGGAATGGGCTGCCAGATTCTTCTCCCACCTTTGTAGTGCTGAGGATGGAACCCAAGGCCTCAGGCAGTGCAGAGAAGCACTCTTCCAACTGAGCTAAACCACAGCCCCCCAATTAAGACCTAGACAGGTTCAAAGGCTTTTTCGAAGCCATCCAATTAGTAGTTATCTAACAATAAATTCCAGATGTGCATTTCATTTGTTTGTTTGTGTTGTTTAATCCATTCTTTTCATATTCTACCTTGCAATTGACAGCATGAGATTATTAAATGGTTGGTTAAATCTAATTTGAATTTACAGTTAAAGGAACAGGGCAACACAACTCCATTTAGCAATTCATGATCAGAATTCATGTCTGTTATGGTCGGAACATTTGTGTCTTCCCAAAACTCATATATTGAAACTGTTAGCCCCAAGATGATGCTGTTTATTGGTAGGTGTTTGGGATGTGATTGTATCAACAGGGCAGATCCGTCATGAATTGGACCACAGATTAACAGAGGCTTAGTGGAGGCCATTTGCCTCTTCTACCATGTGAGAATATATTGAGAAGATAACATGTACAAGGCAGAGGCTGGGCTTTCTCAAGATACCCAGTCTGCCAGCACTTGATTTTGAATTGCTCAACTTCCAAAACTATGAGAAATAAATTCCTGCCTATAAACCATCCATAAACCATAAACCATAAACTAAGTTTATGATATTCTGTTACAGCAGCCTGACGACATCCTTACCAAGCAGTCAGGATAACAGCAAATTGTTTGCAAAACTCTTCCTGGGATGCTAAATATGCTTATAAAATTGAGTATAATTCCAACTCATGCCTTGACTTTAACCTTAGGGTGTTTTTTTCCCTCCTTAAGAACATATTTAGTTCAAATTTGAAGCATAACTAGGATAGCCTCCCTTCCAGCTGAATGCCCCAGAGAATAATATCCTGGAAAGACTCTGCTCTCAAAACAGACTTCTACCATTCTAATTTTTTTCATAATAGAACCTGTAAGAGAAAATTATCCACTTTTGGGCATATAGTCTTCTCCTGAGGTTAGTATAAAACAATTTTTTGAAGTAGCTAAATTTGATAACGTTTCAATATTTTAAAACCATCCCTTCTCCATGTTATTGGTTATATCATTTTATCCACAATATCATCTAATGTGTTTTAGTCTTTTATCCTTTTTCACTGTGAAAATTTGCTCTCTGGACAGGAACTTTCATGTTTCTATAAAGGATAAATGACCATTAGGTATTCTGTTATTTCTCCCAAAAGAATTCTTTTATAGTTTTATCTACAAAGCCCCAAAGTTTTGAACTCTAGGAATTAAATTCCAGACATTAGCAAGCTGCAATATTGTTTGAGAAAGGTGGGACTTCCCAGAAAAGCACAGGTGAAATGTGGAATTTGATGAGTTCCCTAAGGGAAAGCTTTAAATTTCTGCATCTTGATAGATAATTTTTGGAGGAAGCTAAATTATGTCTTTTCCCAATCAACCCCTACTTATAAACATCAGCAGCATGTCAACATGCTGAACATGGTCACTAAAAATATGCCAGTTGATAGGGTGAAATGGATGAGCTGGTGAGCAGGAAATTCAAATTGAGGAAAAAATTACTTGTATATTTTACATATTAAAAATAAAAAAAGCAAAAGAGTAAGATCCTAGTCTCATTTCTTATTAATTCTATAGGAAAAATCCAAATATATTTTGGTGTTTCATTTTGATTAGAAGACTGTTCACAGAATCAATAACATAATTTACTGAAATTTAAACAACTATCAAGTTTCAAGATAATGTTTTATCTACTCAGTCTTTAGTTTTTCAAAATCTGATGTCTAATTATAACCACAGGTTGGGATTTAGCTCAGTTGGTAGAGCGCCGCTCTGCAGTCTCTGAGGTCCCGAGTTCGATTCCCAGCACTGCAAAAATTGGAAAAGGATGTGGCAATTCACTCCCAAGGCAATCCCAAAACAATCTGCCATTGAAAACCGTATGAGGGTCGCTATGAGTTGGACACGACTCGACAGCACCTAACAACAACAACAATTATAACCACAACCTGTCTATTTTATGGGAAAATTGTAAGAAATAACTTCATGCTGCCAATGAACCCTTTAGAAAACTTAATTAGCATAAGTAATAGGTTGCAAAGTATATTTATTAGAGTGTGCTGTAGTGTAGAAATTATGAAAAAGAAATAGCTTCATGGGTAACTAAATTAAGCACCTATGAATCAGTCTAAAATTTTCTGCAGTATAATTCAAGAGAAAGACATCAGTAACTAAGCTGAAAACTAGGTACTCTGGGCTGAGTTTAAAATTTTATCCTACATATTTGCATATTTCAAAATAATTTGTTAATTTATATCTCAAATATTAAGAATTTTATTTCTTATACTTTCCAAGCTAATTTTAGATTATAACTGTCACTAACCATTTTGAGTTTACATTTACAATAAATAAAGGAGTTGCAACACATGGATGATTTTCCTTATTTCTTCTCTTCTTGAATCTTGTTGGAAGTATAATGTATAAAAGTACTTTCTCTATAACCAATAAAACAGGAAATATTTGAATCAGTTTTCAAATTATAGATGTACTCTCAACTGTCTGAACTACCATATTGGGGAGTTAAGTTCTGAAAATTGTGGAAAAATTATGTCTAACTTGGGAATTACATTCTTGAAAAAATGTACTCTAAGTAAGGAGCTTATAAAAATATTCTTCAGGCCTTTAATGGTTTGCAAGTAATTTATTTAGTTCCACTGATCCAGTGAAGAGCCCAATTCCATCTGATTTACATGACTTTCAAATGTCAGTGTGCTCCCAAGAGGTAGAGAAAAACATTTTTAGCTGGAAGACTAGAGACCTTACTTCTAGTGTTAACTTGCCATTGTGTGGCTGAGAACTAGTTATTTCCATCCCTAAATGGACCTCAATTTGGTCCATTTTTTAAAAAGCCAGTCATTTTTGATTATTTCTATAATCACCTTTAAAAAACTGGTTTTGTTATGCATGTTGTTGTTGTTAGGTACTGTCTACCCAATGTACAACAGAAGGAAATACTCCCTAACACTGTGCCATGCCCATGACCAGCTCTATGTCAGTGCTTCTCTGCTATTCATAGGGTTTTTAATGGCTGATTGTTTCCAAGCAGCCCACTCCCTAAACATTTATTGTGCATGTTGTTGTTGTTGTTGTTAGGTGCCATCAAGTCGGTATCCGACTCATAGTATCCAACTCATAGTGACCCTCATAGGGTTTTCAATGGCTAACTGTTTTGGGATTGCCTTGAGAGTGGATTGCCAGGTCCTTCTCCCATTTTTGCAGTGCTGGAAATTGAACTCATGACCTCAGAGACTGCAGTGAAGCGCTCTACCAACTGAGCTAAATCCCAACCCGCATAGAACAGCTAAAATACCTAGTCAATACTAAAGGCAAGTACTGCAAGGGATGCTTCAATTCAAATCTAAGTACTAAGATTTGTATCTAATCCATTGCTTGTGATAAAGGGTTTTGTAAACTATTTCTTAAATTTTATTACATTTCACTGTGAAATTCTTACTGATTTCTTATGGGTCGTACTTTTCTCTTACAAAGTATGAAGTTTAAAGCAAAGTTTGAATCTGTTGGCATTGTTCAAACTCAGTATTCCTAGTCCTCAATTGATGTTTTGGAGAGGGCTTGGGTCAGTGAAAAAAAGGAAGACGCTCAACCAGATGGATTGACATAGTGACTGCAACAATGAGATTAAATATAAAAAAGATCAAGTGCATGCCACTGTGCTGGGGAGTGTTTTGCTCTAATATATATTTCATTGCTCTGAGTCAGATCTGATCTGATGGCACCTAACAACAACAACAACAAAAAGAAGTTCTCAATTTATTGAAACGCTTTACGATTTGCTAATTTTCTCTACTCTCCATTATTGTTTTTCAATTTAAAATCAATAATGTTGGTTTCATTTGTTCCTTTTTATATTCCTTTCTCTTTTATTCAAATTACCTAGAATTTGGGAACTATTGGAGGAACAAAAGGACATATTTTCCATTGTGGAGGAAAAAAACATTTTTTTGCTTTATGGGAAAAATTTATTCATGCATCCAGAAAAATACATATCCTATAAAGAATATGTTAGTCAAAAATACAAATTTTGCCAAATCAAATTTTCAATGTGATTTTCTAAATGACAATTTTTGATGTGTCTTTCCAAGATTGGAATATATTTGATTACAAGAGCAAATTTGTTTGATGAATTTATTCATTTTCTAACAAATAATGCACATACTTTTAATTCAATTTATGTTTTTAGTGTGTTAATAAATCTGTTTAAATAGAGAAAAAAATCCCAGAAAGAAGTATTTTTGAAGAAAAATGTATTGATAACTAGTCTGGAATTTGCTAGGATTTCAGGAGAAAACTCTAGGCTCTCAAGAAAAAGAATTTTCAAATAAACAATTCATTATGTCATTTATGACACATATATTTATTGAACATCTCGTGTTTCCAAGGATTGTGCTAGACATTTGGTTACACAGAGTTTAAAATGATAAACACTGTGGTCTACTTAAACATTACTTTATGATATGATCATCTCTCAACACACTGATATTTCCCAAACAATGTTGTTGTTGTTGTTGTAAGGTCCTGTGGAGTTGGGTCCAACTCATAACAACCCTATATACAACAGAAAGAAATACTCTCTGATATTGTGTCATGCCTAGCACTCTGTCAGGGCTTCTCTGCTATTCATAGGGTTTTCAAGGGATGATTGTTTTAGGATTGCTTTGGGAGTGGGCTGCCATGTCCTTCTCCCACTATTTGCAGAGCTAGGGACTGAATCCAGGGTATCAGAGAGTGAAAAGCAGCAGTCTGCCAACTGAGTTAAACCCCAGACCTATATCAATTATGCAACTGTGAAATCATTGTTGCTTACACATTCATCAACTCACATATTTATAGAACTGTATAAAGGAAAGAAGAAAGAAGTAGGAATTTTAATTAATACATAACAAAAATCATATGGGCTGGGGTATATTTCAGTTGATAGAGTGCTGCTCTGTGCTGAGGTCCTGGGTTTGACTCCTAGCACCATGAAAATGAGAGAAGGATCTGGCAGCCCACTTCCCAAAACAATCCCCAAAATAATCAGCCATTGAAAAGCCTAAAGGTCACTCAGTCATACCTGGCTTGAGAGCACCTATCAACAACAACAAAAACCATATGCAATCATGGACTATATTCTCATCGAATTTTTCCTTTGCCCTACATTTCCCATGTATTCATATAGTTTCATCATATATTTTGAGATACAGAAGGAAAAGAAGAAAGTTAGAGAAGTCCCTGTATCCAATTTCAAATCTGACTATGTTAAAATAATTATGACAATGTGGTACTGATGAAAGAATAGTCACATCCAACAATGGAATAGAATGGAGATCTAAGATTCTGTGGTTTCAATGTTCATGTTCCCTCCTAATTCCTAGGTATGTTGAAATCCCAACTTCCAATGTGATGGTATTTAGAGCTAGGGTCTTTAGGAAGTAATTACATCATCAGATTAGGGCACTTAGAGGCCCCAGGGAGCCTTTTTGATCCTTCCATCTTGTGACACACAGTAAGAAATAACCCTATATGAGTCAAAAAGCTGATCCTCACCAGGCACTGTGTTAGCACCTTGATCTTGTATTTTAGTCTCCACTAATGTGGGAAATAAGTTTCTGCTGTTATGAGGTACTCATTTTATGATATTTTGTTGTAATCACCCCCAAATACTAAGATACTGGATAAAGTACTATAGGAATATAGTCAACTGATATTTTATAAAGGAGTAAAGGAAATTAAATCCATGTCTTTCCAGAAAATGGTGCTGGAACAACTGAATGTCCACATGCAAAGGAAAGAAGAGTGGAAGGAAAGAAAGAAGGAAGGGAGGGAGGGGGAGGAAGGGAATCTGATAAAGATTACACCTTACATAAAAATTAAATGAAAATAAATCATAGACTAAATGTGAGGTACAAATCTACAAACCTTGAGGAAGTTATAAGAAAATTTATGACACTAAGTTTGACAAGTTTTAAACTAAAACACCAATAGCCCAATTTGTGAAAAAAGTTGTACTTCATTGAAATTAAAAATTGCTTTGCCAAAGACATTGTTAAAAAAAAAACAGAAAGAACACACAGACTAGAAAAATACATTTGTCTAATATGTATTTGTTGTGTGACATTAGTAAATATTATGTTTTTGAGTGTCTGAATTTTGTTATCTCCAGTAGAGAAGCAAGTTGAGCTTTGATCTGGGAGATGATTCATGTATTGGTGGATCCTACAGTCTGGCAACACTGAGAATGGATCCGTTCATTGCAACCATATAATCATCTTGGGGGGCAATACTTGGGAGTTGAACCAGGGCCTTGGACATAATTTGCAAGTGCTCTACCACTGGGCTACACCCTCAGCCCATTTTTATTTTTTATTTTGGGACAAGGCCTTGCTAAATTATATAGGCTGCCTCTGACCTCGACCTCACAATCCTCCTGCCTCTGCATCCTGTGTCACTGAGATTACAGGCATGCAACACACCCCATCCACATAATCATTTCTAAAGGCAATGCTCCTCAAATAAAGCAGGTGCTCATCAACTCACAGGATGCTCCCACAATCCTTAAGGCATTTAAACGTACAACTCTTATCTATTTGTTACACATTATCTTATTTGGCAGACAACCACCCATTCAGTTCTCACTTTCCCTCCCTGCAGTCCTCACTATACTATATGCAAACCAACTGGATTTATAGCACCCTGCCTTTTGGTATGCACAAAGGACACAGGAATTTTAGGACTAATTGGCTTGGAAAACATTATTTGTAATTCTACAGGGGTTGTAAGAATAAAGAAAGCTCAGGGATAAAAACAGACCTAAAAATCTTTCATTCTAAGCTCTCAGCAACTCTCTCCTTTTATTTAGAAATGACTTCAAGTGCTAGTAAAAAACATATCAGCAGCTACAGAGTTGCTTTAATTTTCACACAAAACACAGTAAGGCAATTCCCAATTGAGTTGGATTATTCAAATTAGCCTATAACTCAAAATCCTTCACAATGAGCTCAGGAATTTATTATATGATTTATTTTTCTGCCAAAATATCATCTTGCTAATTAAATTTTTCTTAGGTTAATGCTAAATGAGTCACCCTTCCTAAGAACTCTTAGGAGCCAGCCACTTCAACCAAGTGCTGAGTGCATAAACTCAAGTGATATAAAACTTAAAATATCTTCTTGTCAAATGATCAAATGTCTACAGCCATAGCACCCTGGCATCCAATCCTGTCAGATCTCGGAAGTGAAGCAGGTCAGCCTGGTTAGTCCTTGGATGGGAGACCACCTGGGTATACCAGGTGCTGCAGACTAGGGAGAAGGATCTGGCAATCCACTCCCAAAATAGTTCCCCATTGAAAACCCTAGGAATAGCAGAGAAGCACTGACAATAGGGATGGGCATGGCACAGTGTCGGGGAGTGTTTCATTCTGTTGTGCATAGGGTTGCTATGAGTCAGACCTGACGTGACAGTGCCTAACAACAACAACAACAAATGATCATGTAGAATGTTTATATAAAATTGATCAAAACTAGATAATTTTTTCAAGTTTTTGCTAGTAAAATTTAATGTTTTAGAAACTATTATTCTATTATACCCCTTTAATAAATACATTTGAAGTATTCTATATGACTCAGACTGAATTAAAAAGATTTCCAATCCCTGTTTAGAAAGGGAAGAAATCACCCCTCTTCATTGTTTGGCAGCTTTTAGGAGAAATGGTCGTGAGCAAGGAGATGACATCTAGCTTGGAGGAGGGTTGTGTTCTACTTCTTTCATGACTTTTTTTTCTTTTTGCTTAAAAATAGTTCTTAAATGCCAACCAACTGCTATAGAGAAACTTTCAACCTTATGAAAATGTCCCTGAGAAGTAGAGAGTTGGTTGGATTCATATAACTAGAGGTCCACATTAAAGGGAAAGATAATAATATTTGAATATGCATTATGCTCCAATGACATGGACCAGGCTTATTTCAAACTATCAAGATTCTGAGTACCTTTCAGTATGTAGTTCCAATATGTCACCTCGTCTAATAAATGTTGGCCAATATTTTTCAGTTAAATGTGGCTTCCTTTCTGCTCCATTTGGGCAATTTTAACATTTTATGATAAGCTACTACGTAGTAAGTCAAGCTTCAAAGAAAGAAGTCTCAAACACAGTTCTGTACAATATAAGGCAAAGTAAATTTTAAAATTAAATAGGAATTAACAGTTCTCTGCATGTAACAAGTTCTCAATTATTATTTGTTAGATGAGTAAATAAGATTTCCCCCAAGAAAGATTCTTAACCAAAAGTAATGTCAGGTTATTGAATGTTTTTAGCTGTTTCTTGCCTACCATAATTAGAAAGAACTGCAGTTCTCCTTTTAGCCAGTTAATCGCTAATTAGTAAAACAGCTAATCTAGTCAATATTGCATATCATGGTTTGCACTATATAATAATAAATCTAAAAATACATAAAATCCCTTGCCTTCATGGACATTATACATACAAATTTGAATCTTAGTTATACTAATTTCTCTTCCTAATGTATCCTAAAGCCTTGTAAGATGAATGCAGTTTTTAGAGAAATCACAGTCCTACTACTATTGGTAAATAGTATTATCCTACATTATGAGTGCTATCCCTAGTGCTAGGTAAACTATTCTACTTTAGAATCTGCAAATCTGAAAGAGACCTTGATAATTCATTTAATTCACAGACCAGCTTAGTCAATCAAGATCTGACAGGTAAATCTATTTTAATATGTGAGCCAGCTACAAAGCAAATTTCAGTGCCTTGTGGTCACTTATTCTATGGTAAGGTTTTCCTTACCAACAAAAGAGATATTCCTTGTATCTAATTAGTGTAGGACATAGAGGAAATAAGGAAGGGAAGAAACTATTCTTCAATAATTATATTCAATATAGATGACAAGAGTACTAATGGCTTTACATGTGTATGTTAAACAACTCTTGAAAAAGCAAATGTGCAAGGCATCATAATGGCAGTTTTATGATGGAGAGAATTAAAGATTAAAGAGTATATTATCATGCTCAAAATTACAAAGCTAATAAAGGATAATTTAAATGCTCTGAAGAAAATTATAACTTTCAAAGAAAGGAGTATGGCAGAGCCCTCAATTCATTCATGTATTTCAGAAACTATTTGGGAGTTTTGTTTCTTTTTTTAATAAAGCATTTCTCCTCAGCAATTTCCTCTCATATTTTCCACTTTTACTTTGAAACCCACAGCTTGAAAGAAGCAGTACTAAATATTCATCAACTCACCTACATATTCAACAAAATTTATTCTGTGTTAATTACATATTTGTAACTATAAGACACTGATAACACTGATACACTGGTTAGTAAAAAATACAGTTCCTGTTTTTATGAAGTTAAAAACCAACAGGGGAGTCAGACATTCACAAAGTAATCTCTCAGTATAATTACTATCAGGCAATGTTGTTATTAGGTGCAGTGGAGTTGGGTGTGACTCAGAGACACTGTGTACAACAGAGGAAACACTCCCTGACACTATGCCATGCCCATCATTATTATCAGTGGTTCTCTGCTATTCATAGGGTTTTCAATGGCTGATTGTTTCTGGAGTGGGCTACCAGGCCCTTCTCTCAAGCCTACAGCAACTAGTATTTGCAGGCAGTCTCCCATCTAAGTACTAATGGAGATGAAATATCAGGTTGGTATAGCTGACAGGTAATAGGAAGCACAAAAAATACACAGGGTGCTCTCAAGTAATATAACAAATATCTCCTAAAGACTGGGATGTTAGGGAAGGCCTATTAGAGAAAATAGTGGTAAAACTAGATGAATAAGAGTTAACAAAGTAAAAAATATGGAAAAATGGTGGGAAAATAGTCCAATATAGGAAATGAAATGCACAAAGACCGTGAAACAAGCAAACTCTGGCACAATACACAACTGAGATATATATCTTTAGATATTGAACAAGCCAGAATAGTACATGATATGGCAGGAAAAGCAGGCAGCAAAGACCAAGTAGGTAGAATTTTGTGCTCTATTCCAATGGGAAAAGAAGCCATTATTATGTTTAGATGTGTTATGATATAGTTTTAAGATATATTCTAAAAATACAGAAGATATTTATCTCTAATCTCTACTAGCCCCTATATGTATGTCACCTTGTGCTATGGGGGCTGGCATGTTACTAAGATGCTGAAAGCTATGCCACCAGTATTTCAGTTACTAGCAGGGCCACTCATGGTGGACAGGTTTCAGCTGAGCTTCTAGACTAAGACAGACTAGGGAGATGGACAAAGCAGCCCTCTACAGAAACAATTAGCCATTGAAATGAGACACTATGAGTTTTACATTAAAAATAACCAATAATCTGAGGAGGAATTAATTCTTCTTTGAAGGTTTGATAGAATTCTGCTGTGAACACATAGGGGTCTGGGCTTTTCTTTGTTGGGAGGTTTTTTATTTCCTTCTCTGTTTTGGTGTATGTAATGGGTCTATTTAGGTTGCTTATGTCTTCTGGGCTTTATCTTGGTAAACCATATGTGTTAATGAACTTATCCATTTTTTTCTGTATTTTGACTTTGGAGGGGGAGTATAATTTCTCAAAGTATTCCATGATGATTTTCTGGATTTCATTGGTATCAGTGGTTATGATCCCATTCTCATCCTTAATTTTATCAATTTGCTCTTTTTCTTTCTTTTGATGAGACTGGCTAGGAGGCAGCATCTATTTTATTAATGTTTTCAAAGAACGGGTTCTTAGTCTCATTAATTTGTTGAATTACCCTTTTAGATTCTAATTGGTATACCTGCCTTGATCTTGATAATTTCTCTGAGTGCTCGCTTGGGGATTGGCTTTTTGTTGGCTTTCTAATGCCAACATTGTATTGTTGTTGTTGTTAGTGTCATCAAGTCATGTCTGGCTCATAGTGACCCTCATAGGGTTTTCAATGGCTGACTGCTTCAGGATTGCCTAGGAAGTGGATTATGGCGTCCTTCTCCCATTTTTACAATGCTGGGAATCAAACTCGGATTTCAGAGACTGCAGAGAAGTGCTCTACCAACTGAGGTAAATCCTAGCCCCAATGCCAACATTAGATGTGCATTAAATTATTTAATTTGGCCTTGTCTAACACTGATGAAGGTGTTCACTGCTATGAACTTCCTGCTGAGAACTGCCTTTGCTGTGTCCCATAAATTTTGGTAGGATGTGCTATCATCTTTATTTGGTTCTAGGAATTTAATTTCCACTATGATGTCTTCCATCATCCATTGGTCATCTGTAATGTATTATTCAGTTTCCATGAATTTGTAAGACTTCTCAAATTTCTGTTTTTAAGTTCTAATTTTATTCCACTGTGGTATGATCAGGTAGAGGGAATTATTTCTACTTGTTGAGGCCATTTCTGTGGACTAAACTGTGTTGTTCTTAGAAAAAACTCCATGTGGTACTGAGAAAAATGTGTATTCCACATCTGATGGGTGGAATATTCTGAAGACATCTATAAGATCTGGTTGGTCTACAGTGGAGTTTAAGTCCATTGTTTCTCTGTTCTCCTCAAACTACTTCAAAAAGTAGAAAATGAAGGGGCCTTCTATAAAACTACCATCACTCTGATACCAAACCCAGGGGACGACACTTTTAAGAAAAAGAACTATGGACCAATTTCTGTGATGAACATTGATGTTAAAATTCTCAACAAAATCTTGGCAAACAGAATTTAGTAACACATCAAAAAGATCATACACCATGAATCAAGTGGGCTTCATTCCACAGATGCAAGGCTGGTTCAACATATGTTGAATTACATTGATTTTCATATCAAGAGACTTGTAGACAGAAATCACATGATCATCTCAATTGATGCTGAGAAGGCCTTTGACAAAGTACAAGATCCGTTTGTGATAAAAACCCTGGAGAAGATGGGCATAATAGGGAAATACCTCATCATAAAGGCCTTTGTTTTTTTCAGTACTTGGGGTTGAACCCCAGGCCCCATACTAGGTTCAACCTCAAGTATCAAAAAAAAAAAAAAAACCCTCTAATATATTAAACCAAAACAAAACACTACAAAAATAGCAAGAAGGAACTTGAAGAAAATAGAAGCTTAGGAGAAAAGTTGAAAACCACATAAAAGCATCCTGTTACTATCCTGAGACTCAAGGGAATAATATCCAAGACACAAAAATTAAATGCTGTACTGAAAGTTAGAGGGAAAAAAAGAAAGTTTGACAATGAATATTGTGAGAACAGATACAAGAAACTCAATAAAATGTTAGGAAAAAAGCTGATTAAATAAAAAGCAATACAGCAGCTGTATGCCATTGCACACCCCTGTAATCCAACGTACTTGAGAGGCTGAGGCAGGAAGATTGCATGTTCAATGCTAGAGGCAGCCTGGGCAAGTTAGTGAGACCCTGTCTCAAAATAAAAAAATAATACAGGAGCTGGAGGTGTGGCTTGGTGATAGAACACTTGCCTAACTTGTGTAGTATGCTCAAGGACCTGTGTTTAACCCCCTAGTATTGCAATAACAAAAAAAAAAAAAGAGGAGGAGGGGGAGGATGACCATGACGACAAAGAAAGGGAAATTGGACAATATATTTTTAAAATGTCATATATATAATCAAGGATGTCCAACATATGAATGTTGTTGTTGTTGTTGTTAGGTGCCGTCGAGTCGAGTCCGACTCATAGCGACCCTATGTACAGCAGATCGAAACACTTGCCGATTCTGTGCCAGGCAAACCATCTTATTTATGTTTAAGCCCATTGTTGCAGACACTGTGTTAATCCATCTGGTGGAGGGTTTTCCTCTTTTCCGTTGACCTGCCACTCTTCCAAA
>VMDO01023591.1:0-31302 GCA_007922755.1 Pedetes capensis
AAAAAAAAAAAAAAAAAAAAAAAAAAAAAAAAAAAATTATGTTGTTGTTAGGTGCTGTCGAGTCGGTATCCGACTCATAGCGACCCTCATAGGGTTTTCAATGGCTGACTGTTTCGGGATTGCCTTGGGAGTAGATTGCCAGGCCCTTCTCCCGTTTTTGCCGCACTGGGAATTGAACTCGGGACCTCAGAGACTGCAGCGCAGTGCTCTACCAACTGGCCAAATCCCAGCCCCAGATTAAATTATAACAGATATTTATTAATACTGAAAAATGAAGACAATACAGAAAAATAGATAATAGTTATAATAAGCACAGTAATTTAGAAAAAAGTAAATATGTTGACCTAGATATCTGTTTTGATGTGCAGAGTACCATCTATTTCCTCCTTTTTCTTTTTCTTTTTAGAATATAGATCAGGCTGGCCTCAAACTTGTGTCAATCCTCCTGCCTCAGCCTCATGGGTAGTGGGATTATAGGTGTGGGCCACCATGCCTGGCTTATATTTCTTCTTTTATGACAGATACCTCTAGAACCAGAACATTTGTCTTCAATGGAATTCTTGTATCTGAGTCTCTCTCTTATTGAAGAAAATATCTGATACAGATATTTTCATTGGACGTTGTCTTTTGCAGAATCTAGGGAGACTAATATTAAGGATGATAATGTTCACTTGATCTCTTATAAAAATTAAAATGGCGCTCTTTCAAAAGTAAGTGAAGAGGGTAAAATCATGATTTAAAGAATTCTAAAGAGAAAAATGTGTGATGCTTTGCAGTACAAGACAAAAATCATTCTGTGACTTCATATTTATGTATTCAAATTATACAAATCTATAGAAAGTGGCTTCTGCCATTTTTTTTGTCCCCATCCAGCAAAGAGAGATTGTTTCTACAAGTGGCATTGAATTCATACTGAAGTCTTGTGTGGGAATAAGATTTAACTGGAGCTTAGATTAATTAGTAAAACTATTAGCTTTCCAAAGAAGTAGCATCCATATCCCTGTCTTGACATATTTGGTTCTGCTCTCGGGTGGTAGATAAAGTGAAACAGAATATTCAGATAAAACCTGAAAAATCTAGAAAATGAACCAGATGTTCTGATTTATCTAAATATTTGATGTATTTGTAACCATACCTAGATAGCTGAGTTTTTTAATCTTACTATTTCAAAGTAGTACAACTATTTAACTGATCTTCAGGCCGCATGAGGGAAAGAAGGTTTCAGTTTCTCACATATTCACACTAATGTTTTTGTGGTTATTCATGATATGGGAATTATTATATTTTTCTCTGCCTTCTTTTCTTAAAATATTTGAGTTTCTGAAGAGTGATAATCATCTCTTTCCTTGAAAACAAAAATGGCAGGTTTATTTCTCAAATCTTTTATGATATGGGTGAAAATTAACAAATTGAACTCACTTCATAATTCTCAAAAAGGATGTAAATTATTGACTTCATCCCTATAATTCTGTGGTTGAAGTAGAAAATAGGCCAATGCTTCTGACTTTTTTCTAACACTATCTGTTAATTTTATTAAGGAAGTAAAATATTTTATACTTGTATTCATTTAGGAATTCGTTTTTAGATCAGAAATAGTTTAATTGCAAATGATGAAGATAATAAACTTTTTTGCAATGAAAAGAAATCCATTATAATATAAAATGACTTCTCTTGGTACAATAATGCTTTCCATTCCAGTTTTTCTTCATTTTTCTTATGCCATAAAATTTTGAGTACCCCTTTGGGTAGAAAAATCAAGTGTTAAGCCAGAACAAAATATTTTGTAGTTATTCCTTATTAAGAATTAAAGATTGGTATGGCTGCTCTCCTATAAAATAATTTCACAACCATTGATGTTATACTGCTGAAAATGTTTTGAAAGAAAAAAGTGTTGTTCCTTCAACACACCAAACTGTACCAGTTCAACCTCTGTGTGGCCTTTCTCTATGTATTGTTGTTGTTGTTAGGTGCTGTCGAGTCGGGATCCGACTCATAGCGACCCTCATAGGGTTTTCAATGGCTGTTTCAGGATTGCCTTGGGAGTGGATTGCCAGGCCCTTCCCCCATTTTTGTGGTGCTGGTAATCGAACTCGGGACCTCAGAGACTGTAGCACAGCGCTCTACCAACTGAGCTAAATCCCAGCCCTCTCTATGCATTGTTGTTGTTGTTGTTAGGTGCCATTGAGTCCGTATCCGACTCATAGCGACCCTCATGGGGTTTTCAATGGCTGACTGTTTCGGGATTGTCTTGGGAGTGGATTGCCAGGCCCTTCTCCCACTTTTGCGGTGCTGGGAATTGAACTCGGGACCTCAGAGACTGCAGCGCAGCGCTCTACCCACTGAGCTAATTCCCAGCCCCCTCTATGCATTAGTAGCTCCTAAATTCTGGATGTTTCCATCAATGGCTGCTACCAGGCTTCAACTTGACTTCTGTAAACAATGACCTACAATTAATGTGACTATTTTTAAATATCATATTAAACTTGAACAAGTCCATAAACAATGTGCAGTAGTGATAAGGTTTGAGAGATTATCAAACATTTCTAAGCCCAAAGATTTTTATCATGCTCTCCTAAATTATTGTTTCTAAACATCCATGAAGGAACATTTAATGTATATTTAAGAAGCCAACATTTTCCCAGTGTTTGTGAGGATTTGACTCAGGGCATGTTATGGCTAATATCTGGGAGATGCTAAAAGCAGAGAAAATCAAACCAGAAAAATTAAAACCAATAGATAACCAAAATTAGATAACCAAAACCATTAGATAACCAAAACCATTAGAAAACCAAAATTAGATACTATTGGGCCATCTATATCAAAACTGTTAAGAATATCTTTCATGGATCCAACTCAATAATTGGGCCAAAATTAAGAAACCATTCTATTTTAAGATTACAGATTTTGTACTCATTCTGCATCCATGAAAAATTGAAGGGAAAAATATAACAATGTCATTTCATTCAATAGACATTTATATATTCTAATAGTTGCAGGCTTTTCAATTAGGAATTGTAATAAATTGATTTGACAAAGTTTGTCTAAATAACACTTCCCAGTACAGTCTTAATAATTGAGATTAGAAGGACTCATAAGAAAATTTCCTCTTGGGTAAAATTTACAATAAATATCATTTATCCCTACTGAATTTACAGAGATTTTTCAATATGGGTCTAGAAATATATGTATCAACAGTAGAATGATGGCATTGTAGGTGATTTTTATTTTTTGGTTTTCCTACTTTTAGTAGGGGGCGGGGATTTAGCTCAGTTGGTAGAGCACTGCGCTGCAGTCTCTGAGGTCCCGAGTTTGATTCCCAGCACCACAAAAATGGGAGAAGGGCCTGGCAATCCACTCCCAAGGCAATCCCGAAACAGTCAGCCATTGAAAACCCTAGAAGGGTCACTATGAGTCGGATACCGACTCGAGGGCACCTAACAACAACAACAACAACTTTTAGTAGAGATTTTATTATTGAATCAGCCCAGTTTTGCCACCTACTAATTATGTGACTTAGGTAAAAAGTCAGCCTCTGTATCAGTTTTCTTTTTTATAAAGTGTTAAATAATTATAATTGCTACATCACAAGGTGACTCTGAGAATTAATACAATGACACAAAGTATCCAGGGCAAATAGGTCACTTAACATGTTACCTGTCATTACTGTAGTTTTATCTATATTTCCTATAACAAACATGTACTTACTTGATAAGGCAGAAATCTTAATAAAAATTGGTTACTTTAAAATCTCATGTGGGGGCTGAGGATAGAGCTCAGCAGTGAAGCACTTGCTTAACATGTGTGATGCCCTGGGTTCAAGCCCTACCTCCACAAAACAAACAAACAAAAACTCAAATGAACATTCACTTCTGTTTGTTTGGTTTGGTTTGGTTTTCTTACTGAACATGTCAACCTTAGTTATTGCACAGACATTTTTGTGGTGGGCCATTGGTTATGATAAATGCACTCAATTCATTATGTCTTCTTTCTTTAGTTGCTATTCAGTTACACTTTACATTTTCTTTATCCTGTGCTGATTTGCTAATAGTTAAAATATATTAATCTGTATAAAATTGAAATGCATTCTTTTTAAGTATACATAATTCAGGTCTTTACTAATTTGACTGAAACATGTCTGAATATAATTGAGTGAAATTAAGAATTATCTCATGATTCAAATACAAATTAGGAATCATTTCCCTTTCATCATCTACCCAAGATTGTACAAAAAAACTTTCCCATAAAACAAGCTGCTGCCATATGTGTTTAAATGAGATCACCATTGGGCTGAAACTTGCTGCGCAAGAAAAGCCCATTTCACAGTCTATACACACCTGACTTTATGGCACTTCACCAAGGAAGGGCAAAACAGTTTAGACATTCGCAATAAGAACCAACTTGAACCTTATTTAACTTTCAAACCTTCTAAATTTCTTTAAGGTTCAAATAATTCCTGCAAAGCCTTGCCTCACTTCTTCCCTGCACTTACTGCCTGCCCTGTGGGAAATCAAACCACCTACATACTGGAAGAAACAAATACCATTGATATACATCTATACAACCTAGGGTTTCACACATTTTAGGAAAATTTAAAGAGAGGGATAAGATTTTCTCTTAGAAATTGCAACTCTACCAATGATGCCTGAGGTAAATTAGATTTTGGATGTATGTATTTATGTACCATATCTTATCTTTAAAGGCCTCTAGGTAAAACAAAGCACGAAACATAACCACATAATTATGAGGTTGATTTTCATATACGGGTAGGGACAATGTATTTTATTTACCACTCTTAGGAAAAACATATATGTACTAAAATAGTAACAAAAGCCATTAACAGAACCTAATTAGAAGTTGATCATGTGGTAGCTGTGTAACATTTGCCTTTGGACTCTGTGGAAATGTTGCACAGATACTGCCTAAGGACTAATGCTATAATTATACTTCATATTTGTGCTTCATTTTGTCTTATGCATTTATCTGCAGAAATCAACATTTATTGCTACATAACGCAATTTTACACTGAAGTAGGATACACCCTATTTAATGCAAACCCTAAACAGTTTTGAAAGCAAGGAATGGTGAAATAAGTGAATATATAATACCCATAATACTTGTGTTAAAAATGGAAGGATGAGTGATGTTTAGGAAGTTTAGAATTAGTACTCCACCCCATCCCAAATCTCTGTGCTTGCTCTCTGATCAGAAATGAAACTGATTGGCAACAGGACAAACTGAGGGAAAGCGATTATTTGTAAAGTGAATTCACAGCTATATTAATGCAAGACTTCACATTAAATCCTGTAAGTGGATCAACCACTGATGATTGCAGAGTTGTATGCACAAGGATGGATCTAGCCTCAACACTATATATTGCCCCCGGAAAACCTTTTTTGTCTTATGAAGGCATTCTCAAGAGAATATGTGTATTTGAATCAATGGGTATTGTCAGTTTCTCAGAGAACAAGCATAATCACAGGAATAAAAAGTTAAGTATAAATTTAATAAAGTAAATAAGTTAATGATGTAAAAAGATAACAATATTCCTCATGAATAGTTCTAGAGTGAAAAATGAACAAACATCTAAATTTAAAAGTATATGTATAAAAGACCATAGGTAACTCCTGGTATCATACTATCATACATGACTCCTATATTTATATATTATATACATATATATGTATATATACGTATATATATATAAATTGAGTATATATATGGATATATATAGTCAGAATTGAATATATAAATGGAGATAGATAGATAGATAGATAGATAGATAGATAGATAGGGTTTCACTCAGTTAGTAGAGTGCTTGCTCTGCACTCTCTGAGGACCCAGGTTCAATCCCCAGCACCATAAAAATCAGAGAAAGATGTGGCAATCCACTCCTGAAAACAGTTCTGCATCAGCCATTGAAAATTCTATGCGGTTGACTATGAGTCAGACTTGACTCAGTGGCACCTAACAAGAGCAATATATATCATATATAATATATATGCATATATATATACATATGGATATATATATACATATACATATACATATATATATATATACACACACATACATTTACATACATACACATACACTTTTGGTATAATTATAGATGATTATTTCTATTTCCTAGAACTGGTTATAGATATATATAACTTAAATAACCCTGATTTCTACAACTATATAGTTCTTTCATCGGGTCTACAAATATTTAACTAGAATATTTGAAAATTTAATGATGATGCCATTCTTATTTTCAAACTTCAACTTTTTATCCAAGTATCATATACACATCAGAATTGCATACAAATAATTGTATAGCTGATTAGACTTTTTTAATAAAAGTAAATGCATACAAATAATCATGACTCAGATCAAGAAAAAAATCACTACCTGCATCTAGAGACAGGAGTCATTACCACACTTCAATGTAAATACTGTTCTCATTTCTACTACCACATATCAGTTATGCTTAATTCCAAATTTATGTAGGTCAATCATACTATATATATTTTTGCATGCTTTACTTTCTCACTGAATATTGTTTGTGAAATTAATTCACTTTTATCATTATAGTATTCCATTGCTTGAATATACCATTGTTTATTTTTCCATTCTACTATTGTATCTTTGAGTTGTGATCTTTATGGTTCTTTTATGAATGATGCTGTATGAACTATTCTTGACATACTTTTTGGTGCATATATCTATTGGTGGGAGAAGGATGTGGCAATCCACTCCTGAAGCAATCCCAAAACAATCAGCCACTGAAAACCCAATATTGTACGTAGGGTCATTATGAGTAGGTCCTGACTTCATGGCACAAAACAACAACATATCCATAGGGGGTAACTGCTAGGTTTTAGGTGATGTATGTGTTCAGAATTGATGCATACTTCCAAACTGTCTCCAAAAAGAGTTTTACTAAATTATACTTCTAAGAACAGTGTTTAAAAATTTTACTTGCTCCATATTCTCATCAATCCTTCATGCTGTGTTTATTCCGGTATGTTATAGTGATCCCTTTTATTTGCAATTGCCTTTCCCTGTATACTAATGTGGTTAAAGACCTTTTCAAAGTTTTAGTAGTCTTTTTGTTTATTCTTTCTTAAGCAGTACCTCCTTAACATAGTTCCCCATTTTTAAACTGTGTTTCTATTTTGTATTTATTTGTAAAAGTTCACATATTCTAGGTACAAATGCATCATCAGATAATCTGTGTACTTTTCTCTCTGCCTCTCTCTGATTTTTAATTTCTCTGAATTGGATATATTTACCTACTCTTGAGCTTATCTTTTTCATTCTTTTATTTGATGAAAATTAAATTCTTAATTATAATGTTGACAAATTTATCATTTTTAAAAATTTACAACTCATGCTTTTGCTATCTTGTTTACAGAAGATCATGAGTCCCTCTAAGGAGGTTACTTAGTTTTATCTTTCACGTTGTTGTTGTTGTTGTTGTTAGGTGCCATCTGGTCACACACATTAGAGCTATAAAATATTTGGAATTCATTTTTCAGTATGGTATGTGGTAAGAGGTCAAGATGTACTCTTTTCCATGTATCCATCTAGTTAATCCAGCACCATTTATTTAAAAAAAAAAATCCTAGGCAGGTCTGTTTGGTCTGTATGTTTCACTGGTTTTGTTGTCCATCATTTTCACCAACACCAATTATTTTTAATTGCTATAGCTTATAATGTCTTGAATGTCTTTATATCTGATAGTGAATGTCCTACAATTTTATACTTCTTAAAGATTGTTTTGGATATTCTTGGCACTTTCATATATTGTTTTTATTCAGTACACAGGGCCTTGCACATGCTGTACCATTGAGCTGCACCCCACGCTCTTTTATATTTTTATTCTGAGACAGAGTTTTGCTATGCTGCACAGGTTGCCTCTGGACTTGAATTCACCATCCTCCTGCCTCAGCCTCCCAAATTGCTGGGACTAGATGCATGTGCCACAATGCCCAGGTATGTATATATTTTTAATTGACTTTTTTTTCTTTTTTTTGATAGGGTCTTGCTATGTTGCCCCAGGCTAGTCTCAAATTCTTAGGTTAAAGGGAGACTCCTGCCTCAGCCTTCTGAGTGCTAGGATTATAGGGATGTGTCACCATTCTCAACTATGAATTGACTTTTTCATGAAAACAAAAGCCTTCTGAGGTTTTATGCATACATTAGGTAGATCAGTTTGACAAAAT
Source organism: Pedetes capensis (assembly GCA_007922755.1). NCBI lineage: Eukaryota > Metazoa > Chordata > Mammalia > Rodentia > Pedetidae > Pedetes > Pedetes capensis. The sequence continues at coordinate 8,208 of VMDO01023591.1, forward strand.
TTATATTTCTACAATATTGAATTTAGTAATCTAATCCATCAACATAGTATTTCCTATTGGTTTTTAAATTTTTTGTTTAATTGTATTGTTTTCTGTGTTTCAGCATAGCATTATTATGTGCTTTTCCTAAAATTTATGTCTAGGATCTTTATGTTTTGAATGCTATTATAAATGTCATATTTTATACATTTAATTTTCTAATTGTTTGTGGCCAAGATATGTAAGTAGAACTGATTCTGTGTGTTGACTATATATAAAGACCTTGATAAATTTACCTATTAATAATAATAGATTCTTTTATAGTTTCCACATAAGCAAATGTGCCATCTGTAATTAATAGTTTTACTTTTACTTTTCTAGTCCTTAGATCTTAAATTTTCTTTTTCTTGCTTATTGAGTTAGGATATACTAAAAAGCTAAATTGAAGTGGTGATGCCAAATACCCTATTTTTGTTTCCAATCTCAAGGGAAGATTTTTCAGTCTTTCAAGTTTCAATGTTGTGTTTGTTAGTGGTTTAAAAAACATTCATGTTATCAACACAAATTTTATCTACTATAATTTGCACTCATGTATGTGGTGTGGTCATCCTTCTTGCTATCTGCATCATCTCTATGAACCAGTATTCAGTATTTAGCATTTATTTGTACAAACTAGATCTAATTCGACTAAGAAAAATAATACTTTAATACGGAAACTTGGAGAAATTAGTCAATTAAATTATAGTAGAGGAAAAAGATTCTCAGTTTAGATACACACACATACACAATTGCCATGGTCACTCTGTACTCATGAAAGGTTTATATTATGAAAAATTTTAAAAATATCCACAAGAAGGAGAATAAATACATTATTGATAATCTAATACCAATAATATTGTGGTCATATTTTACCTATATATACCAAGAAATTATTTTAAGATTATTTCAGGTAACATCTTAACTTCTAAAATATAAATTTCAGGATATAACTCTTAGAAATTAGGATTTAAAAACAAAGTCATAGTAGTGCCATTATATGTCAAAAATTTTAAGTTATTTAACATTATCTAATATACAATCAGGCTACAGCCATACCACCCTGGTGTCTGATTTTGTGAGATCTTGGAAGCTAAGCAGGATCAGGCCTGGTTAGTACTTGAATGGGAGACAGCCTCAGACTACTGGGTGCTGTAGGCTTGGGAGAAGGACCCAGTAGCTCACTCCTGAAACAATCAGCCAATAAAAACCCTATGAATAGCAGAGAAGCACTGACAATAGTGCCAGACATGGCACAGTACCCATAGTGTTTTGTTTATTGTATCTAGTGTCAGTATAAATTGGACCCTATCTGACAACAAGATACAATCAATATTCATTTTTTTCTAATTGCTATAAGTATGGCATATAATTGGTTGTTTAATCAGATCAAAAGTAGCTACATTGAGTTTATACAACTTTTAAATTTGTTTTAACTTAGAATAACTTTTCATTTTTTTCAATTGTTGTATCTTATAGATTTATACTCTAGCTGACTGCATCTACATGACCCTGTGATGTAATTTACCATGCTTTTCTATAATTTTATTTACTACACTGTTAGTTATATCTATAGAATCAATGTGATTCAGATTGTCTTTCTTTTCCATTTTCTTTCTTTTCCTTCCTTCCTTTCTTCTTCCTCCATCTCTCTCTCTCTTTCTCTCTCTTTCCCTCTCTGTCTTTGATGTGGGGCCTAGGCTGATCTCAGATTCATGCATTCAAGTGATGCCCCACATCAGCCTTCAAAATAGCTGAGACCATGGGTGTGCACCATCAAGTCTGGCTGGGTAGGGAATTATTTTAATGTAGAAGTAAACAGGCAGACTTTGATTAATGGTTCCATTTCTTGTTGGTGGGAGTGTTATGAAATCAACTCCAGATTATTCTCATTCAAATCAATTACCATATACCAAACACTCAGACTGAAATTATAGCAGAGATCTCTATGTGTGTCTCTTTACATGTCCATTTAGGAGAGTCAGGTTCATTTGTTCTTGAGTGTTGAGTAGGCAATGGAGCCTGGATTTCCAACTCTCTAAAGACAATGAAAAAAGATAAGAAAATTGAATTCGGTCTGAGCCATATGAGATTATTTGAACTGAATATCAAGTCTAGTCTACTTCTGAACAGTCTGAACTTTTTAAAAGAGAAAGGGAAGCTTTTTTTCTCTTGCTTATGTCTCACTGGTGTTTCATGCTACTTCAAGGCCAGCTTAGCTTTGCCAATGCTATTGTCAGAGAAAATCAGCCAACCCACTTTTTTTTAATTCCTTTACATTTCAGATTATTTCTAACCCCTTCTACCATATTATAGAATATGATCAGACTCAATCCTGGGTTAAAGAAGGAAATCACTGAACTAGAAGGAGCCATGTAGTTGAGATATACCATGTTCCACATTGTTTTAGACCACGTTTTTTTTCTTTTCTTCTGTCTAGATTTGTGCCTAGTACTGACATGCTATGGAAAAAAAATCTGGAGCAAGTATGAACAAATCATACATATTAAAATACATAACTAAACTGGATGATTTGCAGTGAAAATTATTCTTAAAATATCAGTAAGATTATTGTCTTTGTATCATTGTATTTAAAAGAGCATCTTTGGTTAACTTTCTTTTCCTAATGTTCTCTAATTGAAGGAAATTCATATGTTTAAAAAAACTTTTTCAGTATGTAAAGTATAAAATCTCCATTACTTTTTGAAAGCATAATTCTTTCTTCTTAAAAACAAGGTTAGATGAATATAAATACTGAAAAAAAAACCTTAACAATTAAGTGCATTAATATTGTACACAGACAGCCACTTTAATTAGAGGTCTACTTTCCTTATTTGTTTGGAATGAAGAAGAACTTATATTTTCAAAATACCTTTAACTTAATTTCTAATTGTTAACACTGACTTAGAGACTATCAATCACACTAAAAAGCATTTTGTTCACCACTTTAATACAGGGAAAGAAAGGGCAGATTCCTGCATTGCAAATTCACACAGTGTTTATGTGAAAGTGTTAAATGAAGTTGGTGATTTGGTAGTGGTCCTTCATTTCTTATGCTGAGTGCTGAGGATGTTGAAATTTGGGTAACTGCTAAGAGTTACATTGCTGGTGCTATGAAGTGACCTGACCACTAACTGTAAATACAAGCTTACAAGCCAGGGGGCAAATCTTAGGAAAAAGAAGCTTATTAGTACTGCATTTTTATCCATTCATGCTTTCACTTTTTTCTTTTGTAGATTTTTGATTCTTAAAACAACTCCTACCATCTTACATTACTCTTGCACTATAATGTACTTGATGTTATCATTAGTTATTGTCATTGTGTTTTTCATTTCCATATACAAAGTGTTATAAAATAAAGATGCCATGATTGCACTTTCTGCATTTATTCCCAAGTATTTTGGAAAATATTACATTTGACCTTAACTACCCATTTTTTGACCTCTATCTTCCATCAAATGAATTATGTTGTATTTTACTGAGCCTTTTCTCAGGATTCGGATGAGGTCTTGAGACATAGAAACACATTAAATTATATCCTGTCTAATGCTGTTGCTTTATTTTTCATGCTCTCTCTCTCATTACTTAGAGCACTGTTATTTGGTTTTTCCACTTTAATTAGTAGTTTGACATTACAAATAACTTTTATTTGAAATATTATTCATTTTACAGGTTTTGATAGTTTACATTTTTCATTTATAACCCATGCAGAGAAACTTTCCAGTGTGTTAGTTTCTTCAAATTGTAACATACAAGGAATGTTTGAACAACAAATTTATTAATGAAATGCATGATATATACAACTTTTTCTAACCAGTATATTTATCATTAACATTAACATAGTCTTATCATTAAATTTAAGGTTACAAATGGTTTGAATGACCATCATTAGTTTAGTCGAGGTACAGTAATGGATGGGCTAGGGTTTGGCTCATTTGGTAGAGTGCTGCTCTGCAGTCTCTAAGGCCCTGGGTTTGATTCCCAGCACAACAAAAACGGGAAAGGGATGTGGCAGCCCTTTTCTGAAGGAATCCTGAAACAATCAGGCATTGAAAGCCCTACAAGGGTCAGTATGAGTTGGAAACGATTCAATGGCACCTAACAACAATACATTATTGGATATATACTGGGTTTAGATTGTAAAGTAGATATTTCATCATAAATTATTCAACACTATGATGCAGTAGTTTAAATACACTTACTCTTTGCAGGCAAAATAACATAAAAATAAACTGACACTGTCATGTCAAGTAAACACAATTTTGTTGACCAACTTTGAAAGACAATATTTACCAACATTGGCTGTTTAAGATGTCAAAACATTTTTTGTTATTGAATAAAATCTTAGCAGATTCTCAATATTTAAAAGAAATAAAAATTAAAAAGTCCTATTTCAAAGCAGGATGGATGATTCAGAGATATGGCTACTTAGATCTGCTCTACTCTCTGTCATCTAAGGTATAGACTTAAAAAAACACGTAGAACAAAATTTTAGAAAATGCCTTAGAATTCGTCAATTTCAGCAGCATCCAAAAGATACTTTCCAGAACACTACTCTTATTAGATGTTCTCCAAAAACTCTATTCCATGACAAATAAATCTGGAAACATTTTAATGACAATGCATAATCAGGAGCTATGCATGCTAACATATTAGAGGCATTGAGGCATCACATAGTTAAACAATAGCTACTTGATTTTAAAATATAATTTAGCATCAGAAATTAATATATTTTGTGTGATATTCATGCCCTAAAAATTCAGTGTATTCTAGGATGTAATTTCATGAAAGTTGTCATTATTTGATCTAATTCAATGGTTTCTACAATGTCTTAGATGCGATTCAGATTATGACTATATAATTTAGAAATGGAAAGATGACTCACTCTCAGAAAGCTATTTCATATTTGGAGAATTCTTACCCCTGCTACTGAGGGGTTTAACCCAAGGCTTTGTCCATGCTAGACAAGTACTCTACCAATGGGCTCCCCCCACGGCCATTTTTATGTTTTCTTTTGAGTCACGGTCTCACTAAGTTGCACTGGCTGTCTCTGACCTCAAACTTGCAATCTTCCTTCCTCAGCCTCCAGAGTCACTGGGATTACAGGCATGTGCCACAGTGGCCAGCTATAATTTGGGGAATTCTAATAAAAAGATTTTTACCATAGGAATGTTTGTGCCAATGAGCCATTACAGAGTTATCAAGTGGCAATATTTTCCCATTTAATTCTAATTTATACCCTTATTTGAATATTCATCATCCTGCTTCAAATCTTAAATTTATGAGTATTTGCAGAGATGCTTGAATCAGGTATATATAATTAATTTAATTGCAGAAAAGATTTACTGATATCAATGATCGACTGACAGCTATAAACTTAAAGACAAAAATGATAATCTGAACCAGCATCACATATGATTTCCACTTTCCTAGAGAACTAAAGATCATTCAAAAGCAACTGCAACAGTATATAGATGGAATTACTGGAAAATCAAGCAGGATTCAGAAGAGGGCGCAGATTCGGGAAGTTTTTCAACCTTCTGTACATAGATAGGGTGGCTATGAGTAGGACTTGACTCGACGACACCTAAAAACAACAATAAGGGATACATGGGTTGAGGTCCATCTCAGTTGGTAGAGTGCTTCTCTGCACTTTCTGAGGACCCAGGTTTGATCCCTGGCACCGCAAAAACGGGAGAAGGATTTGGCAGTCAACTCCTGGGAACAATCCCAAAACAATTAGTCATTGAAAATCCTATGAGGGTCACTGTGAGTTGATGAGTTGAGGATACATGGTTTGCTTTTGAGGCTTCAGAACCCAGTATTTGTTAATTTGAATATATTGATATCCAGTGATTTTTTAGTGAGTATGATGAATTGGGAGCCATGTGACAGTGCACAGGTGGTTCAAGACCCATTTGAGTACCAATTGTGCAGAAGCTGTGCTTTTTATGAACTTAAAATTTATGACGTAGCATTGAAAAGCTTACATCAGATAGGCTGTTTAATGTCAAACTCATGAAGTCTATGTACTTCCACCTCAGTAATATATTCTAAAACCTCTTGGAAATTTATTCAGTTTGACTGCCACTCATTTATGCATTGAATTAAAACTAATGCATGCATATTTAATATATGTCAGGCTCTGTTCTTGAAATTGAGCAGATAGCCGTGAATAAAACTGCAACCCTCCCCTGAACTTACCCTTTGCCCTACTTTTACAAAACTTTACATCCTTGGTATTGACAGATAAACAAATACATAGTATAATGTCAGGTAGTGGTGGGAGGAGGCATCTTAGAAGAGGTGACATTTGAGCTGAGACTCAAATGAACTAAAACAATATTGGCAGATACGGGGAGCAGTATACAAAACACTGGGCATTCTGTTTTGTTTGAATCATTTACAAGAACACACTTGTTACTACTTGTGTAAATAAGTGCAGAAAACTGTATTTGAATAATTGAAAAGGTATACATTATAATGTTTAGATATTTGATATGAAAGAACATTGAATTTGAGTAAAGATAAAAAATAACAATTCAATATGAAAATACTACTAGAAAAGTTTAAAAAGAAAAAAATATTATTTTTCTTCTTCAAGTAGTAATATTTATGAGGGGAAATTAATTTTACTAATTTTAATCTTCAGAGAAATAGAGCTTAGTATTTATTAATGTTATATGCACTATCTGGATTTTAAAAACAAATGTCAAGTGTATGCATTTTCCGTTACAAGGGATACAAAAGCAAATAATCATAAAACATTCCTTAACATATTGATAGATATCTCAAGAAATATACTCTAAATGTGGAATATCGACATTAAGAAAGGTGGTAAATTAGTAAGGTCAAGTAGATAACTATCAAATCAATGTCTGACTATAGTCATATAAATGTGTGTAAAAATTGCTGTCTATACCAATTTACCTTGCAGCTGAACCACTGTGATGTTCAATCCCATCAGAGCTAGGAAGCTAAGCAGGGACGGACCTGGTTAGAACTAGGATGGGAAACCTCCTGGGAACACCAGGTGCTATAAGCTTGGGAGAAGGACCTGGCAACCAACTCCCAAAAAACAATCAGCTATTGAAAACCCTATGAATGGCAGAGAAACACCAACAATACTGATTCGCCTGTTGTAAATAAGGTTGCTATGAGTTTGGACACTGACTCACTGGCACCTAACAATACCCATTTAAGAAAATATGGTAAATATGTACATACAATGTCACCTTTTTTTTCTTTCAGTAAGGGGGAGCTGAAGTCAGGCCCTTGCATATACTTTGCAAGTGCTCTATCACTGAACTGCACCCCCAGAACCTTTTTACTTTTTATCTTGACATGAGATCTTGCTGCATCTGGCCTCGAATTTGTGATTCTCTTTCCTCAGCCTCCCATGTCCCTGGGATAATAGGCATGCACCACTGCTCCCAGTAGAATGTCAACTATTGCATAGGATAGTGTCTTTATTTTTCCAAATGATTATTTTAAGAAAAATCCAGCCTAGATTTCCATGAAATACTCAGCTGATATATGTCACTTAGGATAGATTCTTTTAATTAGAAAATTTCTGTCATTACCAAAACTGTTAGGACTATGCCTGTTGCATGAAGTCAAACAAAATTAGCCAAGAACAGATACATAATGTTTATGATATCTTATTGAAATTTGATAGTACTGGTAATGTAAAAAGATAGTTCACTACAGAACAAGTTTCAATCTTAAACATGATTGGGATCCAAGGATACATAGAAAAATATTACCACAAAAAGACATGCAAATGGAAGAGAGGTCTTTGGTGGGGGGAAGGGACAGGGGGAGTTATGGGGCATTGCCCTGCTGCTGGACTCTCTTTGGCCATGAGCAGGAATCAGCAGCCAAAGACTCGTCTTCTAGTGAGGGAGAGCTGGGCACCCAGGAGCCACACCACCCGGAAAGGAGGCTTATGCCCACAGCTTCTCTGAGAAGCCTTGAAAAAGGCAGGCTCAGAGGCTTCTGCCCAAGGCAGCTTCTTGCTTCTTTCCTTCCCAATGAAGACTGCGAGTGCTCTGCTCCAATAGCTCTTTATTTCTTCCTTGTCTGTCCCAGTCGATGGAATGGACCCAGACTGCTCTGTGTACCGCCCTTATATACTCTTCTGGGGCTTGCCAGGGACCAATCAGAGGCAGTCTCCCCATACGGGTTTCAGCCAATCAGAGGGGATATTCAAATTTGGTTTTGTAGAAGTAGCCAATCAGGGGTGGTTCCAGAATGGTCCAATCAGGAGCCATTCTGGGGTTTGGAAACAGCCAGTCGGTGTCGAGGGGCCGGAGGCAAGGGAATAGATGCCAGAACCATCTTGGGGAGCTGGACAACCCTGGGTTCCAGGATGTCGGGCAAAGGTGACTGCCTGGGGAACAAACCTCAGTCCTCCATGGGAGCCTAGATAGGCCCTGGGGCAAACTGCCTCTCTAGGCAGTGCCCTACAGGGGAGGAAATGCACAAAAGGGTAAGGGGGCACTTATCTGTGCAATGTACAATAAAATGGGTATGTGAAAATGTCACAATGAAATGCATGTCAGAATGAAACACATTAAGTTGTAAATTAAAAATTTCCAATTAAAAAAAAGAAATTTGATTTTGACATTTTTAGGTTTAACCTATAGTGTATTGGCCATGGAACCCAAACATTACATTCAGGGGGAAAATTTCTCCACTAATACGGACAGTATATAGATAGATAGATAGATAGATAGATAGATAGATAGATAGATAGATACTCACACATATAAATATATAATACATACATACATACATATATATATTTAAAGATATAAATACCTTTGTCTATAGATAAATTTATAAATAAATGGAAAGAATAAAATGAATAAATTGAAACACATTTTCTTAGTGAATACAGTACTGTGCTATGCACAAATTACCACATTTAAACTTCATAGGAAAATATTGATCCTACTTGTACAACCCTGCTTGCTTTAGGAATGTAAGGATCCAAACATCCCTCTCTATCTCCCTGTATTTATCTTCCATATACACAGCTCCTTTGAAATCTGTGGGATATGAGGTAGTGCAGTGGGGGATAAAAATCTGTGAATTCAGTGGCCATTTCTCAGGTGGAAGATTGGAAGAACTGCTGTCTTAATGACGCCTCTCAGTGGGAGACGCAGTTTGATGAGGCTGAATAGGCCTGAAAATCGACTTCATGATATAAAGAAAGAGAGACTCAGAGCACCTCACCACTTTCAGAAGGAATCTTGAAATTCTGAGAGGCATAGACTCCCTTTCAAATTGAATTAATTGAATTTGTGTAGCTTCTTTTTCCCTTCTTAAACTTCCACCATTAAAAAAAAAATAAGCCAGCATCTGTCATTTCTTAATGTTAGAACCCATTCTTTCAATTATTTCATCTTTTGACACTTTCAATAACTACCAGTCTTTTAATTATTCTCTTTTATTATATTTAAGAGCCTAATGCCTAGATTTGCTTCTGTGATGCTCACATACTCACATACATCTCCCATGGAGTTCAATTGCTTTTTTAGCTGTTTCTAGTGATTTTCTCATCTTAGTAATTAGACATCATGATTAGGATAGCTTTTATGTTATGTGGAATATCCTTTAAGCCTGACAATATTATGAGAGGTGTTTCTCTAAAAAAAGATAAACTTAAGCAAAAATAGCTCTAAGAGATGGACATTTACTACTGTGATTATCTGTTTTTCTTCCTACATATTAGTTGAGATCTTCGATAACTTGAATATCACTGATTTTCCTTCATGTTAGAAGAAACACATTTACTATCTTGCCATGTTATTAATGCTTGGCACCTTAGGCAGGGATACCTGTGTTCTATACAAAATAATTATCATCTGAAAACACAGAACAGAAAATAATAGTTAATAGGAAAGACTATTATAAACACAAGAGCCACAGAAGAAATGTTGCTCCTATACATTTTGGGCCAATAAGTCAATGCAATCAATCTATATACTCGAGGAAGGAGTAGGCACTGAATATTGTTGAGTGAATTAAAAAAATTAGTAAGTCATTTGGTTGTAATCCCTTTGGAGTGGCTATATGAGACAATAACAAATGATAGAGCAGAAAGAATTTGGGGCACATTTAGCAATCCTGCCTGAAACCAGCTGTCCTAGCTAGAACCTTTCTCAAACTCCAGCAGCCAATTGTAATTCTTATCATAATCATAACGTTAAAGATTTTCAAAGAAGGCATTTTCCTCAGCTGTCCTTAAGAGCCTATTTTAAGTGATTAAAATTCAATGCTGTCAAGAAGTTCTTATATTATGTCAACTTAAATTTGTCTTGCAAGTTAAGCCATTTCCTGCTCTAGCCCTGAAGTACAGCTGGTCACCATCTTTTTTATGATCGTCTTCCTTAAGCTTGAAGATAACAGTAAAATCATCTAAAACTCCTTTTTTCTTTTTATAAGCCAAAGTCATCACAACTTATTCATATTTCTTTTCATAGGTTCTTGTTTTTCTAATCATACAATTTACTTTTAGGGCCACTAAGCTTTCTGATATCCCTGGGAGATTAGTGGATGGCAGCTACTGCTCCTTTTCTTTACAGAGAGTAACTTGCCAAGATGATTTCAAATTATGGCTGTTTATTGTTTAATACACTGCCAATGACATAATGTTCCCTAAACAACACAAATATAATTGACATCTGTAATTAACATTAGGTCACACTTTTCTCTCCCACATTAAAAATGTCATCTTTGAAACATTATTTCACTGGTTATATTTGTGTGTGTGTGTGTATATATATATATATATATATATATATATATATATCTCCCAGATACATTAGCAGTGAACCATGCGACAGGGAAAGCTTAAATCTGTAAATGCCCTTCACACACCAACTATTTTTAAATTCTTTGAAACATGATGTGAATCATTGCCTATGATATAGAGATTTTTTTTAAATGGGACATAGTAGGTCTGTGTCCTTACCATGTCATCATGAGACTGAAAGGTGAATTGTTGGGTCCCTTATCTTCCTATGTTGAGACTGATATCTCTGTCTCCAATTATTTTATGGCTCTTTGATGGTTGGTCGTTAGAGTCTGTGTAGAATTATATGACTTATGGAATGATTCTAGTGCATTTGGTCAGTGTAATTAATTAATTGAGATAATATGGGCCATTAGGCTTCAGTTATTTCTTCAATTATACTTTTTTCAATTATACATTTAACTTGCAAAAACTGTAAGATTTCTTGATAATTATCTAGAATATTCTTTCAATTTGCCTAAGGAGCTTGATTAAGTTTGATTCTTGGAGTTAAGATTTTCTCTCAGTCAGAAAAAAAAGCAAATACAGTATGTATCAGAATGCTCTAGAGCCTCTACTAAAGTAAGAAACAGCTTGTTATTAGTTTTTCTGCTTTTTTTTTTTTAACTATGGTTCATCTACCAAAGTCTATTACATCTCATACTAGGGGTATACCAAACTTGTGGAAAAAAAGCAAGCAGTGTGTCAAGGAAGACGTAAATTAAAATCCAGTATTTGTTTTTAAAAGGTGTGTGGGTGTGTTTATGCACAGGATAAGTCTGCAAGAACACCCACAATATAATTAAAGTGATTTTCTCTGAGTGTTGGGATCATGGGTTATTTTTATTTTCCTCTTTTCGTTTGTATGTTTTTCTAATTTTTCTGCAGTGAATATGTATTACTTATGTAATAAGAAAAAAGCTAATTTAAAACATTTTAAAGAGGAAATCAGCTAAAATATTGTTGAATCTAAAATAATAATTTAAATGATCGTCTAAATACTTCAGAGTATTTGAGTTAGCGGCTATATGTATGAAATAGATAGAAACCTTATTTCATATGTCAGTTCTTCAAAGCCAAGAATGCTGAATTCCTCAAATACATTGAAGCAAGCATAAATATGTTAATTAATGAGATTGAGAGAAGTTGTGAACCATTCTTTACTCCCCCTAAGCAAAATAAATCCTACTTTACATCAGTGTAGTTGGATAATGAATGCTAAGAATTGACAGCCAAGGGAAAAAAGCAAAGGAGAGATTTCAAGTCCCAGGAGAATATTCTGGGGCATTTGTTTCTACAAATAAACATGAAGTTATGTCAGGAATGTCATGAAACCATAATGCTGTCCATCCTGTATTCCAGGATTTGAGGCTGGGAGCACCAGTTTAATGTTCTGAAATTTCACAGTTGTAGAAAAAATCCTTCTCAAAACAACTTAATTGGAGTAGTTCTAAGTTTTCTTTGGATAATGAAATATGAAAGAACTACATTAAGATACAGAATTACAAGCACAAAGATTGCACTAAACTTCTTGCTATACTGGGTGGAATTTTTCACTGAAAGTAAAGAATCTAATCACAGTTCTGTTTTTTTGCTTCATTTCTCGTTAAACTAAAACTTGAAGCACTTTGCTACATGATTTTAATTTTGCAAACAGAACTTTGGAAAGAGGACTAAAAACTATTTTTCAACAGTGACATATTGGAAAAATACTACAGAGTTCTAATTATGTTTCTTACTTATTCCTTCATTCTTAGAGAGACAATATAATGTAATGACTGTGAACATACATTAAAGAGAGGTTAGTTACCTGGTTTCATATTCCAGCTCTCACATCGTGAGATTTGTGAACATGGAGAGATTGTTTAACTTAACTCACAATTTTTCTTTCATAAAATAGTTAATAGTAAGCATATATGCATAATTGAATTGTTATAAGTAAGAAAATATATGAAGATCTTAGCCAATTTCTTGACATATGGAAAGTATTTTATGAGTGTTAACTATAATTAGTTCAATAGATATTTATGGAGAATATACTCTATGCTGGAAATTATGTAAAATGCTATAAAAACAACTATGAGTATTGAAATCACAGGTCTAGACTCACTGGATTTTTAATCACACTAGGGACAGGAAGAAACAAGCAATTGTAAAGCATTAGGATGTGGGGAATAATAAAGGTAATTCAATGTGCTGTAAAGGTGCATTTTTGGCTTGGGTGATTAGACAAGTTCTATGCCTCACTGAGATAGAAATTTCAGTAGGAAGAGTATCTTTGAAAGTTAATATAAGCCTGTCACTATGGAAGATCTAAGTTGAAATATCAATATAGATAGAAAGCATGGGGATATTATATGAAGTTACTACAAGCACCATGAGGATGATAAAATTATCCAGAGAGAACATAGAGAAAGAAAACAAAAGAAAGTCCAAAATGAATATGGCAAAAGAAGAGTTCACAGAAGTGACTAAAAAAGTAGCCAAAGATGGAAGAAAAAAAAAAAAAAGCCAAGGAAAGGGAAAAGAACAAAAATACAACCAAACAAAACAATGAACCAACAAAGGTGAATATTTCAAAATTGAGAATAGTAATTATCTACAGCAATAGAAATGACTATAATTCCATTGGATTTAGTGATAAGAGTGTCATTGGATACCTCAGTGAGAGTACTTCCAGTGAAGTGGTGGGAATCAAAGCTCAATTCCAGATAGTGGCAGATTGAAGCACTCCTGGTTGCTAAGAAAATGGAGATATGGGTATAGATGACTTTTAAATTTGACCATGAAGGATTAGCTGACAAGAAGTTGGGGGATTTGTTATTATTACTATTGTTTGAGATGAAAGGAGGATTTGTATATGAGGAATTAGAGAACTAACCTTTATTGAGTACTTATGGTGCCAGTACTTTTCTCAGATACAGATGCTATTATTATGTACTCTTTACAGATGAAGAAATTGAGATACAGGAGTCAAGTATCTTGCTCAAGGTCACCAACTATTTTTGTAGATTTGGTGTCCAGAAGTTTAAAGAATTTTTTTATCTGGTGGCTTTTTTTTTTTTTTTTTTTTTTACTGAGCAGAGAAAACAATGTCATTTGTTGTAAATGTGGGTCAAATGAAATCAAATTTGAGAAGAGTGAGGGAGCTGAAAAATACTGTTTTGAAAGTCAAGAGGAGACTGGAGACCATGAATTTATATTGGAACCAATCTATACATGGGTGCAGTATACACTAGCAGAGCTCAGCTGCTCAGGTGTACTGAGACAACTGCTTGTAGTCATTTTATTAAAAACTGATGTATTACTGGGAAAACCAAAGAAGAAAAAAATGGAATTAGGAAGTTCAGGATATAGAAAACTGTAATGAGGATGTTGAGGATTTGGAAGGGAAGTATGTGAAGACAAATGGCTGCTGATAAGTAGTCATGACATACAGGACTGAGGGAATGGAGGTCCTGAAGAATAGATGCAGTCACTTGATGACAAGGGTGGAATAGGAGGATGTTGTGGCCAGTGGCTGGATGACATTGAAATACAGTTTTTGAGAGATTAAATAAATTTGGATTATGACAAGTTTCCCACTGAATCATGAGAATGAATATCTGAATTAGAACAGAAAAGAAAGACATTGGAGGGGAAGGGGTCAAAAACTGAGGAGTTTAGGATTTAGCAGGAGAATATGGCTCCTCAAGTCTCAGCCTAGTCTGGTTTTGATGATTATAAAATGAGACATTCATAGCAGATAATTGTTAAGAGAGAATTACCCACAAGTATCTCTTGTCTTTGCAGATTTCACAAGCAGAAACACTTATAACTTTCGTTTTTGGTTGGTTGTGGAGCAAAAACCTGTAAAACAGAGATAGCACCAGAACTACACGACCAAAGGGCAGGTGAGCTTACTGTTCCTTGTGAAAGATCAGGATACCCTAAATTCAACGTTGTTCATCTATAACACAACACACTGCACGTGTGGGTATTACCTGGCCCTCTTCACTCTTTCTCTGTGGAATCAGGGCTTGGGGAAACAGCACAAATAATAATACTCTAATTATTGCTATTGATGAGTTATGCAATTCTTTGTTTCTGATCCATGAGCCTTGTATCTTCCACCAATATCCATGAAACTGTGGCATGTTAATTTTTTAGCTGTTCTGTAGTATAAAATCCCAGGCTTTTCACAGTTCTTGACAAATATTTCCAAAGTTCATTAAGTTCTAACATTCCATAACCCTTTTTCTTTTCTAATTAGGGACTATCTTCTATCCTTTCATTTATTGTGTCTTGGTATCCTGAAAAACAGATGTATTTTATTATTTATACTTTTACTTTCAATATAATAAAATTCTCTATACTTGTAGATTCTTTGCCATGTGTATATTTTTAAAAACATAGAATATTCCATTTTTATTGTTTAGGCTTCATTATTTTTCTATATTTGGTATGAAAATACTTGCTAAACATAGAAGTACTTTGACAGTTATAAAAATTCACCACAATCAGGTGCAATCTTTTGCATCCCATATACTAACTACAGCAGGTGGATAAAATCAATTGGATGTGTAAATTCTTTAAATAACAGCAAATGGAGCAAATTGAATTTCAAAGTAGAAAAAAAGGTGAACCTGAAAAGCAGTGGTAAGAAGGTCATCAGCAGAATTAACAAAAAAAAGTCTGGCAAAGTTACAGTTAGGCAGCCAGTAATACTCTATTGATCACACTTTCTCAATCAATGAGGCTGTGCCTACATTATTGATGCAAAGGTATTAAGCAAAATTTTATTTCAGCTAACTTGTTGGCTCAGATGTCAACTGAAAGTCATTTTCCCAGTCAATCAAATATACAATAAATCTGAGCAGTTTTAGCTCTTAAACATTTTTGTGTCTATTTTGTTTTCCAATCATACAATTATCTTTGAGGGAGTAACTACACAAACTAACACAATAGGAAAGTACTGTGTTTCTGTAAAGAAAACCAAACAGCATATTGTAGATGGGAAAGAAAGATAGGGAATATTTTTCTTTATCGAAGAAAACATAATTGAAATTATTAAGAAAGAAATGTGTTTAGTTTCCAGTTTAGTGTATAATTCTTCTAGCATCAACTCCTAACATTCATCTGTGTATTTCATAACATCCACTGTGATACCTGGTACATCTAAAAAACGGAGTTAAAGGAAAATCACTGACAAGAATAGTAGACAAACTGTGCTGATGTTAGTTGCATTTTTTTTTCCAGTGGTAGGGCAGGTCTTTGGTAGAGTGCTTACTGATACATTATGAAAAAATGAGTTTCCTCTTCCTTAGGGTGCCTATTTGGTTGGATAGATCAGTCTTCCTTTATATTGTTGTTGTTGTTAGGTGCCGTCAAGTCGGCATCTGACTCACAGTAACCCTCATAGGGTTTTCAATGGCAGACTGTTTTGGGATTGCCTTGAGAGTGTATTGCCAGGCCCATCTCCCATTTTTGCAGTACTGGGAATTGAACTCTGGACCTCAGAGACTGCAGCGCAGCACTCTACCAACTGAGCTAAATCCCAGCCCCTTCGTTTTTATTAGTTCACTCATATCTGAGCCTATAACTCTTCACTAATCCCCAAATCATCTGTCTTCTGATACTGATGTTTTTGCAGCATTAGATACTATGTAATATTGACCTTTCTACCATTCAGCTCAGATTTTACGATTTGAACAATTTTCACCCTCAACTCTCACTGCCATCCTAGAATGGTACTTATTTTTCTCTTTCTTTTCCAGTCCAACACTTACCCCTTTCTTTAGTTTGAGAGAAGAATAACCATGAACCATGGCCACCTCCACTTACAATGCAATCTCCCAGGTGACTACTCTACAAAACCTCTTTTTAAAAAAATCTAGAGTGCAAAAATACATACCCCAGGCAATGTTGGTTTTACACCGGTGGAACTTCAGGCTTTTTGCATCTATATAAATTTTAATCTACCATGACTATATAAGTGACATTGACCATGATTGTGGACAGCCCTCATATCGCATAATTTGAGGCTCAACCTGTTTAGCTGTATTATTTTCTGTTTGATGAATCTATCACAAATTCTTTCTTCTCAAATGAATGGTAAACTTCTTAGAGATGGGGAATACTGCTATTTCTTTTTATTATCTGTATAACCCCAATTAGGATGGTCCTTATAAATACTTGTTGATATGGCTTTTTTATTATGTATAGAAAAAAAGCCAAAAGTGAATTTTAAAAATAGCGAATAGCTAATAGTTTTGATGTGACTATAGGACACTGCTCAACACCTAGAAAGCTTCTGCACTTAATTGACTTTGATCACCACTTAACCAAATCAAAGCACAACTAAAATTATAATTCTAAAAAAATCTACTTTTAATGTTGATTTTGCCTCCTTCACTTTTCAAGATAATATACATATGTAATAAAAATAGTTTAGCTCAAGTTGTAAAGCAATTCATTTCAAAGCAGACTTACGATAAAAAGTGCTTACCAGTCAAGAGGGTGCTTTTCTTCTTTCTCATTTTAAATGTGAATTGGTCAAGAATTGGAAAAGTTGAAAGCAGATGTCCTAACCAACTATTACCAAATACTTTCTTCCTCCAGAGATGAATCATTTCTATATTTTAAAAATAGACTTTTTCTATATGAATTCCTAATGAGCCTTTTAGGAGGAAGCATTTCGATGTATTAAAAAATAGGATGTCACATGTCAAACTGATGCTGGTTTTACATTTTTAAAATGTCATGCCTTAAAATGTCTAATCTCAGACTGTCTTCTGTCAGATATTGGACGGATTTGAAAGCTGCTGCCCATGAGTGCAGGGTAGCTGATAAGATGCTGTCATATCAAGTTTTATCCAATTCTCTCCACATTTTCTTTTGCCATGAAAGTAATATAAAGGGTGTTGGTTAAGGACTGTCTTAGTTTCCTAGCGCTGCTGTAACAAAGTACCACAAATTGGGTGGCTTCAAACAACAGAAATTTATTCTCTTGTGCTTCTGGAGGCCAGAAGTCTGCAATCACACTTTTAGAAGGATTTGTGTTCTCTTTGACACTCTGGGTAGATTCCTTCCTTGCTTTTTCCTGGATTCTGGTAGTGGCTGTCACTCCTCAGTGTTCAGTGTTTAGCAGCCACATTGCTCTAGTCTCTGCTTCTCTTGTTTCCTGGAATTCTCACTCTTTGTTTTGTCTTGATGGAATTTTTTTTCTTATAAGGATATTCATTATACTGTATTAGGGACAACTGGAATGACTCCACTTTAAGTTGATTACATTTGTGAAGATGTGAATAAGGTCACAGTCATTGTTATTTGTGGCTAGGATTTCAAGGTAACTTTTGGGGAACACAATTTAATCCATGTAACAATGACTTTGCCCATAGCTATACCACCCTGGCAGAGGATTGGGTCAGATCTCAGAAACTAAGCAGGGTGGGGCCTGATTAACCCTTTGACCTGAGATGGCCTGTACATACAGGATGCTATAGGCTTGGGAGGAGGACCTGGCAGCCTGCTCCTGAAATAATCAGCCATTGAAAACCCCATGAATATTAGAGAAGCACGGTCAGACACAATGCCAGCCATAGCACAGTGTCCAGTAGTGTTTTGCCCGTTGTATATAGAGTCTCTATGGGTTGGACCTCACTGGATGGCACCTAACATAACCTTAACACCATTTAACTCACCGAACAATGACAATAGCCTGTAGCCATACTACTGTGGTGTCTGATCCCATCAGATCTCTGAAGCTAAGCAGGGTTGGGCCTCCTTAGTTCTTGGATGGGAGAGACCCATTGAAAACCCTATGAATAGCAGAGACACATGACAATAGTGTTACATCTGTCCTACATAGGGTCACTATGAGTCAGACAGCGACTCAAGGGCACCTAACAACAACAGCAATGACTTTATCCCACCTGACCATGACTTTAACTTTAATAAAACTCTAACCTTGATATAACATTAACCTTAATATAACATTAACCTTAATATGACTCTAACCTCAATATAACTTTTTTGGCAGACACAATTTAACCTACTTAACAATGACTTTAATCTTAACAACTATGCAAGTTTATCAAAGGGAAAAATGCTTAGTAAAGTTTTAACTGAAATATAATAAACTTTCCCACTAGTATTGCTGATTTCAATATAAAATTTCTATCATTTTACCTTTTGTTTTCCATTTATTGTAAAATATACTTGAAAACCTCCTGTTTTCTATTTTGAAAGCCATTTTATTTCTCTCATATCCCTCAAAAATGTCTCCTCTGAGCTGGACTGTGTAGCACACACCTGTGATCGCAGTGACCCAGGAGGCTGATGCAGGAGGATCATCAGTTCAAAGCCAGAGGCATGCCTGTCTCAACTCAAAATAAAAAATAAGAAAGGAGACTGAGGATGTGGCTCAGTGGGAAAGCACTCATTAAGCATAGGCAGGACCCTGGGTTTGACACCTGAGTACTAGAAAAAAAAAATCTTTTTTCTGTATGTTCGTTTTTCTATTTTATATACCATCCAGTTAAATGACCTATATTTTACACCATTTATATTTTGTAGTCAGTGGTAACAACATTTTAGAGATAACTATAATAATTTATATATTGAGAATTTCAAAATATTGAAATTTTGATTTGCTGTTGATGAAACACCTTAATGATTCAAAAATTTCTCAAATTTAATGAAGAATGGATGAATATAGTCTTTGCTTACTTATGCTACAAATTTTGAGTCTTGTCTTAATTGCAACTTTATTTTGCGTTTAGAAATTGACCTCCATTTTAGTGATTAAGGACAGAATGATAATACTCCCAAAAGACAGTTCAGGATAAATAGGAATGTAAGTGAATAACAAGTATGAGAATTTGGACTTTCTTCCCCTGAAACATGGCTTCATGGAGTAAACACTCTTTTTAATTATAGTACCTCCAAGGTAAAAAGGATAAAGAGGATTATCATACAAGTTGTGTCTACATGAGAAAGGAGGTTAATTTTTTTTCAATTTATGGAGATTATTATTTAACTAAGTTCACTGGGTATTTTACCTCCATATTGTCCTTGTCAGAAAAACTAACTGGTATTTTCAGTAGCATGTAAACACATATATTATATAATATTTCAATGTAAAAGTCTTCATAAACCTATAGTGCAAATTTGGGAGTTGTGTTTTGAAATTTACACTCACTATCTAATTTGACACAATTAAAATGTCAAATATATATTTGTATATATATTTAGTCTTTTTTATTATTCTTATTATAAAAGATATAAATCACCCTCACAATAAAACATGTAGTAAGAAAAACCTAGTTGTATCTGTTTGTGATTAACCGTAAAGCTTCCATATGTGGTATCTCTCTTTGGATTTAGGCTGTCTGCAGTAACTTGATCAAGGGTATAATTATACCCTGCTTGAATCAAGAAAGTCAAATAATGTCAAAAACAATCATTTTACATGTAGATGTTTTGAGAATTAAAAGCTGAAAAAATGCAGATAGCATGATGTTAACATCTCAGTGAATCAAGCTGATTTAGTATACTTGGAAAGTGAAAGGGTTAAAAGCTCCATGGTAAAATAGTGCTGATATATATATATATATATATATATGTGTATATATATATATATATCTACATACACACATACACACACATATATACACATACATACACACATATACATATACATACACATATATATGTGTGTGTATATATATATATATATATATATATATATACATATATATATATGTTTTTGACTGGCATTAGCACCATGTCTTCTGCTATACTTGGTATTTATCCATTTTCAAATAGTTCATTGCCCTTGGAGTGAACAAAATGAGGGCATTGATCTAAATAATAATGAACTGAAATCATAATATCTATGAGAGATCTTAGAAGTCATATAATTCGAATATTATATTTAAAAACAAATAATCTAAGAAATAGAAAAAATCAGATTACTTGCCAAGTCCATACCACTAGTTTTTGGCAGAACCAAGAAGAGCATTTCTAAGTTCATGGGTAGAACCTGTTTTTTATATACTTCTACAGCTTTGGAAACTCATTTATTCCAGGAAGAAAGACAGGATGGTGGGAACTGAAGTGGTATATCAGTTGGCACTACAGTGTGAAGCCAAGTTAAGACCAAAAATGAGTGGAGTTGAACTACTACCAGAGACGCCAAGTTAATGTGGCCAGTCAGGATGAAGTAAAGTCAAATTCAACTGGGCAGATGTGGAGTCAAGCTGTAAGGTAAGAGAATTCATGGAACAAATTTAAAAAGAATGTCAAGATCTTGATACTTCTTGTCTAGGCTTGTTGGATTTTTTAATGTGAATGCCTTACTTCCCCACTCCTCTCTGTTTTATTTATTAATTTAATTTAATTATTTATTTTGCAGTACTGTTGGGTTGAACTCAGGGCTTCATGCATGCTAGGAAAGTGCCCTAGCACTGAGTTGCACCCCAAGCCCCTTTTTTATTTTGAGACAGGATCTTTCTAAGTTGTGTCAGCTACCTCTTGCCTCAATCTCTCAATCCTCCTGCCTCAACTTCCCCTGTCGCTGGGATTACAGGTATGTGCCTCTATGCTGGCTTGCCTTATATCTCTTGAATATATGTCTTGGCCAGTTTCAAGATGTCTTCTGACATACAGCATATTTTCAACTAGACCTGCTACTAATTTATAGTAGTAGCTATACTGCTATATCCATACAAGGCACCATTGTGAATTTCTTTTACATATTGCATATCATATTGTGAGCACGTATGGTTTCACATTTTTCTAAATTAGGTTTTAATCAACCTCAATGAAATATACAGAGAATAGTATATTTTTTGGTTTATGTATTTGATGAGTCCTATACTATACATATAGTACATTAAAATTTCATTTCCTTTAAAAACAAAGGTAAAAGTAAGTCATGTTTAGCTTTCTTTCTTTCTTTCTTTTTCCTTTCTTTCCTTCCTTCCTTCCTTCCTTCCTTCCTTCCTTCCTTCCTTCCTCCTTCCCGGCCTTCCTTCCTTCCTTCTTTATTTCTAGTACTAAGGGAATGAACCCAGGTATCATACATGCTTTTGGCAAGTGCTTTACTATTGAGCTGTACTTCCAGCCTCCCAGACTGATTTTTACTTCTTAGTTTTGAGACAGAGTTTCATTAAGTTACCGAGGCTGCCACTGGCCTTGAGCTTGCAATCTTTCTGCCTCCACTTCCCAATTTGAAGGGATTACAGGCATGTGCCACTACACCCAGCTTTTGTTTAAGTTATTTCTATATATTTTTTAAAAACTACCAAAACCTAAACTTTATTTTAATTAAGATGATTATTTTTGTGTGTTTACATACAATAAAATTTGACAATATCTAATGATTTATCTTGGTTTTTCTTGTCAGCCAAAAAAATTGTTTACCGCTTTGACTGTATCTATCCCCTATCATTCTCTCACTTTCTCATTCTTTCTTTCTGTCACACCTGAGCGCCCAAGGGTAGTTTTACAGGTAGATAATTCAGTTTTGGATGCTTGTCAGAAAATATCCTCCTAGCAGTTCTTACCAGGTTATACTCGGGACAATTTATGACTGAGTGCTGTCTGAGCTGGTTGCTCATAGACTAACCTCGGTTGTAAGTTGATTCTCCATCTATCGAGGTCCTGCCCCATTATTCGACATTCTTGATTCAAGCAGTGTATAATTATAGGCCTAATCAAGTTTCAATAGCCTTAATAAGAATCAGAAGCTTGAATTTCATTGTCATCATTTAGTTTCATAAAGAATGGAGTGCTGAGAACCATGTGGCCTTTATGAGTGAGTTTGCTGCATTGTATATCAGCTAAAGTCTCCAATGTACCCCTACTCTGCCATACACATAAATAAAATGCACAGGAGCAAAGTTGGTTTTATTGAGAGACTGAAGAATGGAAATTATTTGGGGGGAGGTGCCTGAAAACATTTACTCTTAGGTGCTTCCTCATCCTAATTTACTAATGCCTACATTTATGTTCTGCTCTAAATATAACGGGGATAAAACAATGTCTGGAGATCTCTTGAATTATTTACACCTTGCATAAATGCATTTATCTACTGATTTTCTTTTTTTTTTATTAGAAATTTTTAATGTACATCATAATGTGATTCATTTTGACATGCTTTTCGTTGTGACAATTTTCATATATGCAATTTGATAAGCATTATTCATATAGGTTACCCCTTACCCTCCTCTATGTTTCCCCCCTCCCCCCTTCCTATCTAAGTTTCCCATCCAAGTCTTCTCTATCTTTTACTAT
>VMDO01023592.1:0-31319 GCA_007922755.1 Pedetes capensis
GACGGCACCTAACAACAACAACAACAACTGTAGACACTAGAATGGAAGTAAAGAAAGCATAACAAAACACAGAAAAATAAAAGAAAAATGAGAAAATTCAACTGTTCTCAAAATAAGGAAAGCAATGAAACACTTAAGCTTGTAATTAGTTGTAGTTTGTAGATTAATGGAATAGAACGGCAAAGGAAAATGCCACTTTAAACTTAGACTTGTATCGGCACAGCCTGTACTTTGTGACCTGTTGGGAATATAAAATGCAGTCATTTTGCGGCTCCCTAGAACAGCCAGCCAAGGAAGAAATTTCACCCTGGCTTCCAATGGTAACCAATCCACAAGCTTAACTTCAAGGTTCTAACCTTTAGTTTTAATGCTGATCATAGAGTGAGAACCAGATATCTCCAACCCCAGAGTGGCATAGAGGGGGAAGAAGTTTGCCCTTTCCATGTGACCACTCCAGTGCATCAAAGGCCACCCTGCACCCCTGGAGCCACTGTGTGCCCTGCCGGTCCTTGAAGCCCTTACAGTTATTTGTACTATTTGCTTTCTTGCAATGTTATCTATTTTGTACTGTGTGTTTTTTACCTGTGTTCTGATTTTGATCTAGGTAGTCCCTTTTGCTTTCCTAAATGATTCTTAAAGATCAGGTAATGATCAGGTTTGGATGGTTTGTTTCAACTGGGCAGCTTGGCTTTTCCCATGCCATGCTACTCAACATGCTTACCTTCTCTCCAAGTATTCTCCAATCCAGGGGCTTTTTAAATATTGGTGTTTTTTTTTTTTTTTTTTTTTAGAATAGTTTCAAGTTTACATTACAAGAATAAGACAGAGAGTTCTCACACAGTGTCCCATTAACATTCTTCATTACCATGTATAACAGGGGCTTTTAGCCTTGAGTCCATAGATTGACTCCAGGGAGTCCCTGAACTCAAGTTTATGCCAAATTTTATGTTTTTATGGAGATGTATATCATTTAAGAACTACATAGATTAAGACTGTACTTTTCATTTTGTCAGTGTTTTTCTGTACAGTGTCTGCTCTTATGTTTTAACCAATCTAGTGAAGTTCTTCATTTATTAGAGCACAGACTATATCCCAGTGCATATCTGCCCCCGTGTGCACAGGCATACAGTACTAACCAAAATGATCTTTATCATTTCATTCTAATTCTCTCAGTCACTTGCATCCATGTCTTCATGTAATATTTTAACTCAATTGTTGATGACCTCCACATGTCTGGCAACTTGTCCTGCTGTGGGGGCTTGAGTATTGCTGTGATGCTGAAAGCTATGCTACTAGTATTTCAGATACCAGTAGAGCTACCCATGCTAGACAGGTTTCAGCTGAGCTTCCAGACTAAGATTGACTAGGGAGAAGGACCTGGCAGCCCCCTCCTGAAACAATTAGCCATTGAAAACCCTATGAATAGCACAGAAGCATTGTCAAATATAGTGCCAGAAAATGAGCCTCCCAGGCTGGAGGGCATTCAAGAAACAACTGGGGAAGAATTGCCTCCTCAAAGTAGAGTCAACCTTAATGATGGGAATGGAGTAAAGCCCCTGGGCCTCCATTTGCTGATATGGCACAACTCAAAATGAGAAGAAACACAGTGGCTGTAACAATGGGCTCAAAATTCAAAAGATTGTGTGCATGACACAGTGTTGAGAAGTGTCTCATGCTGTTGTACATAGGGTTGCTATCCAATTCAATGGTACCTAACAACAACATTGTTGACGAGCCCAGGGTTCCTTCAAATGTAGGAGACTGCCTGCAGAAAGTACATAAAGTGTTCAAAGTGAGAACCTAGGGTCCTGCATCAGAGTCGCTTGGGATCCCTATACAGAAAAGCGTGCATTTTAAACAATCCCCAAAAGGATTTGGATGAAACATGTATCAAAACCATTGATATAGACTGCCTAAATTTCAAGCGCTAACTTAACAACAAAGGAAATTTGGGAATATAAAAGCATCACTCTTTCCCCTTGAAATTTTAAGGGGGAAAAAAAGCAACGAAATTACTATTTTTTAAATGTCTGTGTAAACAGCATTTATGTATTTGAGATCTTTCTAACTCCACTTTAGTTCTAAAGATAGAAGATAATAGTAATAACATTAGAGGTCCGATGGTCTGGAAAAAAAAACTCTCCCAAGTTAAACCCTCTTTTTGCCAGTATTCTGACTACCTTAAATGCACTTTTTGTTATTATCTAATGTTAGGGTTCTTATTTCAGACTTACAGATTCCAGTCTGCTGTTCGAAGATCACTCATCCACATTGAGCCCCAAAACAAAGAGAGCCAAGCACAGCCTTCTGTCTGGAGAAGAGAAGGAAAATCTGCCAAGCGACTACATGGTGCCAATTTTCTCAGGACGGTGTGTTTGCTTTCTCTTTCTACCTTTGATTATTAGAAGTGAGGAGTAAATCACAACAGCTAATGTTCACTGCAGCTGTAGCCCTGTGGCATCTGATCCCATCAGATCTCGGAAGCTAAGCAGGGTTGGGCCTGGTTAGTACTTGGATGGGAGACTATCAGGGAACACCAGGTGCTGTAGGCTTGGGAGAAGGACCTGGCAACCCAATCCCAAAAATCAATCCGCCATTGAAAACCCTGTGAACAGCAGAAAAGCACTGACAAAGTGTTTCGCCTTGTTGTATGCAGGGTCGCTATGAGTCGGATACCAACTCGACGGCACCTAACAACAACAACAATGTTCACTGAGCACTCACTGTATACTGGTTGAGAAAGGTCTTAGGAAGCTTGGAACTCTACACTGAGAAAGACATGTTAATTGTACAAAGAGATTTGCTTTTCAGATGTTTTTGCTATCACATAGGATGGCTATGTGTCAAAAAGAAAAAAGCCTGGTGTAATAGCACAAGCCTGTAATCCCAGCACTCAGGAGAGGCTGAGGCAGGGGGAGCTTGAGTTCTAGGCCAGGCTGGGCTACATAACAAGACTCTGTCTCAAACAAAACAGAAGGAAAACAAAGCAAAACAAAATCAACTTATCATTATCTACATGACATGCCTTGCCCCTGTCTAGGCATGAAATGAAGCTTCCTATTCCTGATATCTTCTCCCTGTACTTTCTTCACCAATCCATCTTGTGACTTTCAGGACAGTCTCAAGAAATGACAATTTACAAAGTAGATTATGATAAAATGTGAATAAAAATTGATCTTCAAGTTTTTATTTCCAGTTCTCCTTTACTATTTTTAAAATATGGATCCATCTCCTATATTTTATTTTATTATTATGTTGAAAATAATATTTTAACATAAGTGTTGAGAGTATTAAGGATCTGATAAGAACGTGGGAAAGAAATGAACATTTGTTGACATCTCATTAAACCCACCTTATAACCCTAGAGATATATATCAAGTTTTCGAACAAAGAAGTCAAGACTCAGTGATTGTTGCTAGTCACATGACTGGAAGTGAAAGAGCTGAAAGTCCTACCCAGGACTGGCCAGGGATGTGTATGTGTACTCTGCAATTATAGTGCTTTCCTGGAAAACACCATTTTCTCTGCATCACACCTGAAAATCCCTCTTCTTTATTCTAAATCGAGTTAACTTTGTGTCAGCAATAGGTTTTTGAATAGAGACTGCCAGCAATAATGCAGAGTATTAGAGGATTTGGAATGTATTTTCACTGTATATCAGTGTTTTTTGTCAATTTATTAATATCATATTCTTGCTCTTTTGCCAACAGTATAGAAGGAATATCACCGATAACTACTATATTTACTTAATGGAGAATATTCTTGCTGCCTAGGGTCCAACATATCTTTTTTAAGTACAACTGAGTTCTCATATGAAATAATTACAGGATTTTTTTTTTTTTGAGATTTTATTTGTAAATGGAAGAAGAGGCTATGACTTCCTCTGCCCTCTGATCCATGTCCACATATTCACTATTGAAGGTAATGAAAGCTTAAACTTAAAGCTCTCTCACCGACAGTTGTCTCAGCCTGGGGTAAGACTAGCATTGAATATGATCCATCATTCCATGAATTGAATCCTATTACAAAACTCATTTTGTTATCAGTGTTCATGGCAAAGCCCCAGTGCGTTCTCAGTACACCACTTAAAGAGACAAGTAATGGTGAAAGGCAGAACAAGAAGATTTAAGCAATGTGCACACTGGGAAGAGAAACAGATAAAGGAGTCCTGTGGCCCCAAGTCTGTCTCCAGGGAACTGACAGTAGCTCTTTAAGTAGAGGAAGAAATGGGGCAGAGCAAGAGGCATGCATAATTAAGCAGTCCTGGCCAGTGGGAGGAGTGGAGCATTATTTTAGTTCTGGGTCTGCACTGTGGTCCCAAGAAGTTGTAATTGCTGTCATCTCTGGAGGGGTTGTTTCAGTTTGGTGGCAAAAAAAGATGTTTACTGATAAATGTTCCCTGGATCTAGGATGGCTGCAGGTTTAGGACAAGGACTGAGACGTTCAGGTCCCTCTTAGGGGTCTACAACAGGGTGCATGCGGGTCCACGTAAGCAGTTAATGTTTTGTTTTGTTTTATTTCTGGCAAAGCAGTTGATAAGTGCCTCTTACAATTTCAAATCTCTCTGTTGCATATTGACTCCTATGACGAATCCCAAGCACATTCCTTTGATGGTTTGTTTTGTAGTCACTTGTTAATTCACTACTTTCTATTTTATTCAAAAGAAAATATTAGAGATAATTATGTCAGGACACTAAGCAAAAAAAATCTTCCATCTTCCTTTTCCTTCTACTAAATTGTAGTGTTCCATAATGTGGACTACCTTATTAATATTTAGAGAGGGAGAGAAAAAGATTAAAATTTAATCATTAAGTTTAGTCAGAAGCAAAATGGACTAACTTACTAGATATTTTAGTAATATTGCATAAGAACCTTCAAACTTAAATTCTGTTTCATAGAAAACTGCATAGATTCAGGTGCTGGGAACTTACAATCACAGTAACAGTGTTTGCTTAAACTTTGAAGTAATCATTCTGATAAGAAAAATCAAGTATACAATTGTAACTTAAGAGGTCAAAGGAGATTCAATTTCAAGAGAATCTTCCATATAATCATATACTCTCTCATTCTGATCAAGTTTGTAATAAAGGCGTTGGAGGAGGCTAAAAATAATCTTAATATTTTTAACAGCATTAATAAATCACCGCACAAATTCTATTATAATTGCTATGCTAGGCACAGCACTTTTGGATATTACCTCCCACCTATCATTATTGTCAATTATGAATAAAAAGTAATTTTTATAAACATCATTACTTCAGTTGCAAGTTTGAGCGTTTCATCAGGGCTGTGTGCAAGTAGAAACGAAGATTGTCCTATTGAAAACACACACACACGTAATATATACACAACCTTTAGCATTTTAGAAAGAAACCCAGTAATCACAAGGCTCTCATGTGAATTTAGAACCTATTTATATACACAACAGCTTTGGGCAATGTGTTATGTCAGACAAGTTATGGAATCCAGATTGCGTTATGGAGTCCAGATAGCCATATGTCAGGATTGTAGGCACATGAAGTATAGCTCATTTACAGTATCATCTTTTCTGATAGGGAAGTCATAACTTATCTTTTATTGTAAACTAAGTCATGTTTAAAAGTACCCCACATTAAAATGTAATGACCAGTAAATGGCCCTGAGCAAAGTATCTAACATCTCTGAGCCTTAATATCATGCATCTAAAAAGGAAGTGATATTACTTACCTCCTAGGGTTTTGTGTGGATGAAATAAGATAATGTATGTGAAAAGCACCAAACCCATAGTAGGCTTTATTGCTGTTGTCATTATTATCATTATTTATTAAGGGGAAGATCACTTCCATACATAAAGAGTCAGCTTCTGATTTACCCATGGGTTTTGTTTGTTTTGCTTTTGTTTTTGTTTTTAATGGCAAATTTCCTCTGGGCACAGGGCACAATGTCTGAGGTTTGGTACCTTGAGCCTAGTAAAATTAGGTGATCTTAACACTGTCATTTATGATATCCA
The DNA here is from genome assembly GCA_007922755.1 of Pedetes capensis. Lineage (NCBI taxonomy): Eukaryota > Metazoa > Chordata > Mammalia > Rodentia > Pedetidae > Pedetes > Pedetes capensis. Next base: position 5,990 of record VMDO01023592.1, read on the forward strand.
TGCTTTGCTATTGTTGTGTTTTAGTCAAGTGCATGTCAGTGGAATTGCAGATACAGAAGAAGAAAGAATTAAAGAGGCTGCTGCTTATATAGCCCAGAGGAATCTTCTTGCTAGTGAGGAAGGAATTACAACCTCCAAACACTCCACAGCATCCAAACAGTCCAAAGTGTCCAAACAGACCACATCTGCTCTTCAACAGGAAGAAACTTTTGAAAAGAAGTCGAGGAAAGTCGCAGTTCGAGAAAAGGCAGAACAGCTGTCACTGAGAAAAACAGTAAGAAAAGATCATTTGATGCTACTTACAAAAGCGGAAGTGCATGTAGTCATTGGGGTGGGCACTTGTATTATTTCTAATGAAGAACTATGTGTTCTTATGGGGGAAGCAAGCTAAAGAAAACAAGAAAGAAGACATCAAAATGTGTATGCCAAAGAAAGGTAGACAATCATTTTAAGCTTCAGGAATTTCAGATTTTAAAGAAATTAAGTTTGTAAAGAAGTTTAAGAAATCCACTTTAGGGATGTTGCTCAAGCTTAGAATGTGAAGTGTTAAATAACTAAAAACATGGAGAAAAATGCATTTTATCTGCATGCAAAAGGTTCCCGAGTGGAACAATTAAAATTTTGGTTTCTACTTGTTATTTTAGCATTAGCAGGTACTTTGGTTTAGTAAGTATTTTGATAACCTGTTTGTTTATTTTTTCAGTTAGAAGAAACCCAGGCATATCATGGAAAGCTAAATGAAGACCATCTTCTCCATGCTCCCGAGTTTATTATTAAACCTCGTTCTCACACGGTTTGGGAGAAGGAGAATGTAAAGCTGCACTGCTCCGTAGCAGGCTGGCCAGAGCCTCGCCTCACATGGTATGTTATATTTATGAAAACTCATAGAATCGATTACACAAAGTTAAGTTACCTCTAGTGAAAATCTACTGAGCTATCCACAAGAGTCAGTGAAGGCATCCACAAATTTATATAAGTCTCCAAAGGAGTGAACAAAGGATGTTGGGATGTATTTTCCTATATGGGAAGAATAAATGGTCTTACATACAAATGATAAATTTTAATATTTTATAATCTTACTATGAGTCCTCATTTTATATAAGGACTGGAGTTTAGTTCAATTGGTAGAGTGCCACTCTACACACTCTCTGAGGACCTGGGTTTGATCCCTAGCATATCAAAAATGGAGAAGGATGTGGCAACCCATGCCTAAAGCAATTCCAAAACAATCAGCCATTGAAAACCCTGTGAGGGTTGCTATGAGTTGCACTCAATTCAACAGCACCTAACAACAACAAGAGCAACATCAAAAACATTTAATATAAAGTATTATACGTTAGTCAACTTACTTGCATGCCAAAAATATGTCTATAACTACAATAAACCATACACTGTTTTTTTCAAAAAACACTTCCATGAGTGAACTTTACAATATAATTTGTTTTTGTGATCAGAAACAAAGTTACCTTTCAAAAAAAATAGCTAAAACCCAGGGGGCTCCCATTTTTACCCCATCTGTGAGCTGAGACTTCAATGCTTTCTGACATCAAACAAAGGAAGGGATTGGATAGGAAATATTATCCAATATGCAGCCCTAAGTCATTATGTTTCCACCAAGAATAAGCACATATTTCTCCTTTCATTACACATCCTATTGTGATTGTCAATGCCTTCATGATCTATAAGCTCAGAAATTTTTTGTCCTATGCCATAAATATCTGCCCCAGAGAGCAGAGTATGAGAAAGATTGAATCAATTTGAAAAGACCTTTCTATTTTTCTCTCTGACACAAGTATTTTGCATAGTCTTTTCTAGTCCTCAGGAGCAATGGTAAATTCACGTTTGTCACAGTATGAATACTACACAAATGTCACTGTTCCCCACAGACCACCTGCCTCCTCCTTTCGTTTCCATTATTTCTAATGTTGATCAGATGCCTGACCAGCCCTAATGGAGGGAGCTGACACATAAATTTGTCTAACTGTCTGAAGTTATCCTTACAGGGCAAATGTGAGATTTTAAAAGTTCACCTTTGATACCGAGCAGCCTTTAATAGTTTTGGGTTTATTGATGATTTTCCTGTGTATGTAATCTCTTTGCAGGGTTCTTAAGTTTGAAAATCAAAGAGTAAAAACCAAAACTGGCTATGAATTATTAAGGCAAATTGTTGGGGTTTTAGCTCTAGCCCGGCTAAGATTAGAGCCAAACCTTCAACATAACAATTGGCCGATGGCGTAAATGAAGGACCTCGGGAGACCTTCTGATGGTAAAACAGGGTAGGTAAGGTTTATTGGGTGCTCCCCTGATGGAGAGCAAGAAGCAAGCAGCCCCTAGAGAGCAGAGCTCTATACCCTTTAAGTGCTGGCCCTAGGCCTGCAGCATTCCAAGTGCTGGTACAGCTCAGCATTAAAGGCACAGCCACAGCCGCTGGTATTCCGTGGAGGTCAGTTGGTCTTGACTCTCACAGCTAGCCCTCTTTTTTTTTTTTAATTAGAAATTTTTAATGTACATCATAATGTGATTCATTTTGACATGCTTTTCGTTGTGACAATTTTCATATATGCAATTTGATAAGCATTATTCATATAGGTTACCCCTTACCCTCCTCTATGTTTCCCCCCTCCCCCTCTTCCTATCTAAGTTTCCCATCCAAGTCTTCTCTATCTTTTACTATATAGTATTTTTCTATATGTCCTTGGGTTCCATTTCTGTTTAAGGCAGGAACTTTTCCTGTAGTGGTCTTTGTTTCTATCTTGTTAGAACAATTACATGCGATTTTTATTCCATTTATATTGACCTCATTCTTATCTTCCCTCCCCCCCTTTTAATGTGATCTGACCTTTGAGTAGGATTTTTCCTTCTTGTAATTTTGAGTCAGCTCTCTCATATGAGTGAGAACATGTGTTGTTTCTCTTTCTGACAGCTCGCCTTCTTTACCTCCCTCCTTCCCAAAGATGGGAGGAATTGGAAGGCTCTTCGTGGTCCCTGGGCTTGATCCCGCCGGCTTGCTAGAAGGTCTTGCTGGAGTAGGGAGTGCTGGTCCAGGTGATGGAGTTCAGGTAGTAGTTGAGGGATGGTCAGAGAGGTGAGGTGAAGGGGGTCAAGAGCCCTACTTTTATAGGGTCCTGGAGGGGTCACATGTTGGGGTTCAGCCAATCAGGGCACACACCTGACAGGTACAGCGGGTAAACTGACATACCTGCCAGGTGGGGACAGTTATTACCTGAAAATGCTGAGGGGAGCCAATCAAAATTAGGGTGGTTAGAGCAGGTCAGGCTGGCCAGGGGCCATCTTTGCTCACTTGATGGGAGGGGCTGGTGTGAGTGAGTGAGATGAACCTGGGGTCAACTAGGCATCAGCCCCTCAGGCTGTCATGAGTGACCCTAGTTGTGAGATATGATTTTAAAAATTCCCAACAGTAAATAATTTATAATAAACAAAAATGAGAAACATAAGAACATATTTCTGTGAAAATGAATACTTTAAAATTCACCTTACAAGTTTTAAAATATAAAACTAAGTTAGCAATCAATCTGCCTTTGCCCTACCCCTCTCTGTAATCATAGAGTTGCACCATTCAGTCTTTTAAAGGAATGTTTCCTCTTTAAAAACTGATCAGTAACTTGCAGGGATGTATGGCTCAATCATCATGCCTACCATGTGTGAGGTCCTGGGTTCCATCCTCAGCGCTACAAAAGCTAAAAAGCAAAAAATTACTTCCTACATGAAAAAGAAAATCCAAACTTTCCTATAGAAATCCATGAAGAGCTGGGTGGCACACGTCCAGCAACTCAGGAGATGGAGGCAAGAGGATGAAGGCCAGGGGCAGCCTGCATAATTTAGCAAGATCCTGACTGAGAATAAAAAGTTAAAAATGGGCTAGGGATGCAGCCAAATGATAGAGCACTTGCAAAGTATGAGCAAGCTCCTGGGTTCAACCCCCAAGTACTGAAAAAGAAAAAAAGATAAAGATAAAAGAAAAGAAATCCATGAAGGATAACAAGCATTCAGCTCCCAGAAATATTATTTGGTCAGTAAAAAATTCCTCTTCTTTCATAAAACATAGTAATACTAAATGAATAATTTAAAGCCCTTTTAACAATAATTGAGTAGATATTTATTGCATATTTTCTTACTATTTACTTATTTAGACACAGGGTCTCATTATGTAGCTCAGACTGGCTTGAAACTGGTGATCTGTGATCCTCCTGTCTTACCCACCTGAGTGCTGGGATTCTAAGCATATGCCTCCACACTTGGCTCTTTTTCTGCTTTAAAAACAATAGAGTTATAACTGATTTGCAAGAGGATACAAGTAATCTCTGGGAGACAGATACTAATTTCTTAAGCATTTATTTATTCTGTTCAGCAACTGAAGCAAAAACCCAGCTACACCTTATCAACAAGTGCTGTTAGACCAGAGTGATGTGATTTCACAGAGACAGAATTCAACATTGGTGATTAAACTCCTTAAGCTATACTTTGTCCACCTGGAAAAGGAGTGATTTAAAAACAAACAAACAGACAAAAAGATAAAACTCCCCTGAAAAAAATATGAGATGACCAAACTGATGACCCTTACGGTTCTAGTTAAATCCAAAAATAGAAATCCTGTCCCTTTTCTGTTATCCTCACTAACAGAGTAGAGAAGTAACACAGTTGACCCCCAAACCTTTCATATGTGGCTTTGAAATTTCCCTTTCTCAGGAAGGCCTGGGAGGCTGTTCACTTCCTGGAAGAGCCTCCTCTAGTACCTGCCTCTAGCCTGATGCAAAGCACCCATCATTGTGTCTCCCTTCCTTATCCCAAAAGGAACAGGCCAGAGCATTACACAGAAGTCTCACCTTGCAAGCTCAGGGGAAAACAAATACTAAAACAGAAGAACCAGAGAACAGTTAAGAAAATGGTTAAATCTACTTTTGAGAGTAAGATTTATCCCTAGGTGAAGTGGAATTTGGATAATCAGCTCACAGTTGGCTATAGCAATAAACAAGGTCAGATCAGGCTTGTAGGGCATGAAGTTTCTACAATTTGGGGAATACTGTTTTTTTAAAAAGAATATATAGTTAGTGGTACAAAGTTGGTTTAAGGCCTTACAGGGGCCTATGTTGGGGAGAGACCCTCAAACTTAAGCCTCGTTTGTTTCTAGCCAAATCCACCTCTGGGAGCAGATTTCTGTATGGGGTTATGGTTGCTTCCTGGACATGTTGCCTTTTTTACTTATTTATTTTTTAATCAATTTTTTTTTTGACAGTACTAGAGTGCTGAACCCAGGGCCTCGCAAATGGTTTGCAAGTGCTCTACCACTGAGCTGGACCCCTAGCTCATTTTTCATTCTTTTATCTTGAGACAGAGTCTCCCCAAGTTACACAGGCAGCCTCTGGCCCTGAACCTGTGATCCTCCTGCCTCTGCCTCCCGACTCACTGAGATTACAAGTGTGAGCCACTGTGTCTGGCTTGTTGCCTCTTTCAAAAAAGCACTAGCTGGAGCTCTAATTTACTCTGAGCACTGGTGCGTAGTATGCATTCTTCAGCCAGCATCGTTCCCCTTGAGGAACAGGGAACCCACACCCCAAGCAAAAGCCCCGTCTGTAGGTGATTGCTTTGCCGGCACTTATCCTTCTGTGGTACCCAACTGCAGCTGCCTGGGCCTGACACTGAGTACAGGGATGAAAGAAGTGTTGGGAATCCCGAATGGTTGGAGGTGAATTAAAGCATAAGTTTATGATGGTGTTTCACGTGGTCACGCCGCCTCCACACAAAGCAGTTAAGTCCTCAGAGGCATGTGAGCCTCCGGCCTGGTTCCCTCAGAGCCCTTTCCAAACAGGGTTTGGCTTCAAGTTTCCACTGGGTACTCTTAGGTCATGGGAATACCTGGGATCTAACAAATAATAGGAACACGCAGCAGATGCTCATTGGCTGATCACATATTACTGACCAGATGGATCTAAACGGAATGTCCAGGTTATGTGAAGGGCACTGGATGGCAGCAACACACATCACTCATCAAGGGTGCAGAACTGATGTGGAGCACCATCCTGTTCCCAGCTCACTCTGGAAGCAGAAGGAAGTCTGTTATGTGCTGTGTTGGAGAGAAAAGTTGGTTGCAGGGGGTGGTGCTGCCACGCCATGGTGAAGCCAGCTGCTCTGGAGAGGGGCTTTGTCAACATAGAAGGGAAAATCTTTAGGAGGAAAACAAACTTTTAATGTTTAATAGGCTATTTTAATGTGATAGCTCGTATAATTATCTATCGGTTTAAAGGAAGAGGAGAAAAGAATTTGTGGGTTTTTTTTGTTTGTTTTTGCATAATGAAAATCGGGAAGGATATGTAAAAACCTAAGAGCAACGGACTCTGACACAGGAGCCAGGTAGAAGGAGACAGGTAGGAAAGAGGCTGTTCACTGTTCATCTTTTATGTTTCCTGGTTCTTGGAGCACACAAGTATATTATCTAGTCAATTTTTTAAAATTGTATGAGATAGAAAAGGGGGAAAAAGTCCTGTTTAAAAGAAAGAGAAGCCATGCACAGTGGCACCTGCCTGTAATCCCATCAACTCAGGAGGCTGAGGCAGGAGGATTATGAGTTGAAGGCCAGAGGCAGCCTACATAACATAGCAAGACCTTGTCTCAAAATAAATAAAATTTAAAAATGGGCTGGGAATGTAGCCCTGTGGTCATGCACTTGATGTATGCAACCCTGGGTCTAACACCCAAGTACCACACAAAAAGTAGGGGAAAGAATTATTTTGATTATGCCAATTTCAAAGAGCCAGATTTGATTAGATTTCTGACTTAAAACCTAGATCAAATCTGTCAGTGGAAATCCCAATTGTGGCCTGCAGGAAGATGCAGAAAAGCTCAGTGGATCAATGTTTGGGTGTGAATAATAGTCATTTATTCACTCTCCCCACACCCAGGTTTTCAGATATATTTTTTGGATCCTGTCCTGGATTCTCAGATAAGATATTTAAAATATGTTTGGAATTCTTCACTTTTGGCCCAAAAGTCATTGTCAAATGAACATTTAAAGAAATTTGTCATTACGCATTATAAAGATTTCAAAACCTAGAAATAAAATTGCATGAAAATATACCTTGCAAATAGTCTGAAGATTTGTAAAACTCTTCTGTTTTTGAAAGTTATGACAACTTGTAAATTCTATCATAGAATCACATGCATTGAGTTTATTTACAAGATTAGAGTTATTTACCATATATTTAAAAATTGGGAGCCAGGCATGGTGGCACACACCTGTAATCCTAACAACTTTGGAGGCCAAGGCAGGGGAATTGCAAGTTTGAGGCCAGCAGCAGCCTGCATAACTTAGAGAGACCCCGTCTCAAAATAAAAAATTTAAAATGGGCTGGGGGTGCAGCCCAGTGATAGAGCACTTGCAAAGTATGTCCAAGTTCCTGGGTTCAACCCCCAAGTACCAAAAAACCAAAAAAACAAACAACAACAAAAAAAAAAAAAAAAAAAAAAAAAAAAAAAAAAAAAAAAAAAAAAAAAAAAAAAAAAAAAAAAAAAAAAAAAAAAAAAAAGAAAAGAAAAAAGAAAGAAAGAAAGAAAAGAAAAGAAAGTCAATAAATACCTATAGAAAATTAGCTTATACTTAAAATCCCACACTTAAAATAGTTAACAAAAATCATTTACAAACTATTATCATTTCCCAGCCTAAGGGTTTAGAGCTTATTTTAGATTTTTCTTATTTATTCAATTTCAAGTCTATCTTAATGGTACAGTACTCTCTTTCTCTCTTGTAATTGATTTGTAAGAAGTTTATAGCTATTTACTCCAGATGTAAGGTTGGGTTCCAAGCAGCAATCCTGTTTGTGGTGACACTCAACATGTGAAGCATATTTTGCACATGTAGTATTTGTTGATTGAAAAAAATTATCATAAAGTCTTTTTGCTTGAATATATTTTACACTGCCAAAGAACAGTGACCCCTCATTATCAAAGTCAGCCCAACACCTAAACTGACATTTGTAGGGGAAGATTAAGTGTACGTTTTACACACATTATTGAAAAAACTCACTGGGTGGCAGAGTGTTGCTCTAGAAATACTTCTAATATACTGAAAGTTCAGGAACAGCTCATAAGCAACATAAAAATGGTAAGAGAAATGGTGTCCAGCTAGTATTCACAAGGATTTAAGAAATCCTGTGACAAATAATCCCAGGGTGTAGATTACTCTCCCAAATTAGCTGATGACTGGCCAGTTTGGAATTTCACTTTCCAGAAATAACAAGTTGTGAGGTGTGTACAGACCAAGCCAAAAATCTTTCTTTCTTCTCTGACTTAATACTGAAGGCAGCCAACCTCAAGGGACCCCAAACCCAAATGCCTCATGAGTGAAATTTAGAGAAATTGCTTTCTGACTTAATCCTTTTCTACTGCTTGAAACAAGACTTTCTTTCACTGGCATCTAGAGTTCCAGAGGAAAGACTGGGAGTTCCAGTCAAGTGCTGGTGTGTATTTTAAACCAGTTTCCTTTGCCAGGTGGTCATACTAGAAGAGTCAAGAGTAACTAGCCAGAGACAAGGCATTAAGGTGCTAACTCGAGTGGTACTGGAAGGCAGGGATCGTGAAGCAACTGTGGGAACTGCAAAATATCACTTTAACTCAAACTTTATAGAGATATGAACAGCATTGTTGACCAGAAGCCAACTTGAATGTCACAGCACATATTTAGTGTCATATTGCTCCCTTGTGCTAAGAGGAACTACTGAAAATCCTCCAGCACGTGAAAACACAGAGAAAGAGGAGCTTCTGAGACAAGTATGTAATGACCTAAACCAATTCAGTCAGAGAAAATGACAATTAACATGTTCTACAATGTCATTCTTCAAAACAGAGGGAATCCCTGATTAAGAGTAGCCAGGGGCTGTGGTTGTAGCTCAGTGGTAGAGCACTTGCCTAGCATCATGCGCAAGGCCCTGGGTTCAATCCCTGTGCCACATACACGCATGCACGTGCACACACACACACACACACACACACACACACACACACACAGTAGACAGCAGCCATCTCTGATCAAACAGTGCTGTCTCTTTAGACCCCTGTGTTGAGACAGCTGTCTGATGCCACTCTGCACTGGCCGGAAACTGTGGCATCAACCAGCATTGTGGGTCAGGGGAAGGTTATCCTGCTACTCCTGCCACCCAGCTGGTATTCCTGGGCTAGAACAACCCTCTTCATTTCATATCTGAGGGAAGCAAACTTCAGAAAGCCTCAACTTAACTTTTTTCATGTGAACTCATTGTACAAAGTCATCCACATCATGAGGTATGTATTTGCCAGAACTCCATTCCTTTAGTGAAAAAAATTACGAAGGTACAATTATCTATTACATTACACAATTATTCTTCTCAATCCAATTTAACTAACACTGAGCAGCTATAATATTTGCCCATGACTTACTTTTCCTCAGGAGTGGGTATAGAAGTGAATGTGGATCAGACACAATCTTCATCTTCAAGGGACTGACAACTTCATTGAAGAGACACAGACCCAACCATATTTAGCAGTTTGATCCAAGTAACCTTGATTCAGAGAAATGGGAACAATTCATATTTTGTGGAATTTTTAAGGAAGAGTCTATTGAAGAATGATATTTTATCTGAATCTTGAAGGCTGAGTTGAGAGGAGGAGCGAGATGACTTAAGAAAAAAGGTGTAAGTCAGGTGTGATGGTGCATACCTGTACTCCCAGCACTCATGAGGCTGAAGCAGGAGGATTGACAAGAGTTCAAGGCCAACTTGGTGTACACAGGGAGTTCCAGGCCAGCATGGGTTACACAGTGAAACCCTGTCTCAAAAAACACACACACAAGAGAGAGAGAGAGAGAGAGAGAGAGAGAGAGAGACAGACAGACAGACAGACAGACAGACAGACAAAAAAAGAAAGGAAGAGTGGGCAAGCCTGGTGTGATGGGGCATGACTATAATCCCCACAACTTGGGAGGCAGAGGCAGGAGGATTGCAAGTTTGAGGCCTGAGGCAGCCTGCATAACTTAGCAAGACCTTGTCTCAAAATAAAAAGTAAAAATGGGCTAGGGGTATAGCTCAGTGGTAGAACACTTGCAAAAGCATGCATGAAACTCTGGGTTCAACCCCTCTGTACTGTAAAAAAGAAAGAAAGAGAAAGAAAGAAAAAGAAAGAAAAGAAAGGAAGAAAGAAAGGAGGGAAGGAGGGAAGAAAGAAGAGAAGAGAAAGAAAATGAGAGAGAGAGAGAGAGTGGGAGGGAGGAAAAGAGGGAAGGAAGGAGGGAAAGATGGAAGGAAGGAAGGGTAGGTGTAGAAAATGAACAGTGACAGTGTGCTTTAAGAACTATATTAGTTTCCAATTGCTATATCAAAATTCATGAGACTGGGTAATATGTAAAGAAAAGGTTTACTTAGCTTTGGAGGTTGAAAGTCCAAACAGATTAGGCACAACCTCTGGTGATGGTCCCATTAGGCTGTGCCAAATAATGGCAGATAGCATCATGATAGAAGTATATGTAAGAGAGAGAAATCAAAACTAGATGCTGTGGCACAGGCCTGGAACCCCAGTGATTTGGGAGACTGAGGCAAGAGGACCATGAGTTTGAGGCCAAAGGCAGCCCACACAACTTAGAGAGACTGTCTCAAAATAAAAAATTGTAAAAAGGCAGGCTGCAACTCAGTGGTAGAATGCTTGCCTAGCATGCTCAAGGCTGTGGGTTCAGTCCTCTAGTACTGCCAAGAAGAAACAGGGAGAAATGTAGTGACACAGGAAGAAAGGCAGCAGGGAGGAGCTAGGCTGCTTTTTTATAACAGTTCATTCTCTTGGAACCAATCAGAGTGCCACAAGAACTGTTTAATCTCTGTTAAGGGCTGTGCCCCCAGTGACCCAGTCATGTTGCCCTAAGATCCAGCTCTTAAAGCTTCCACCACCTCTCTTTACACCACATTGAGGACTGAGCTTCCAATACATGAATCCTTGGAGGAAAAACCACATCCAAACCACAGCAGAGCCATAGGGTGGTGTGTGTGTGTGTGTGTGTGCGTGTGTGTGTGTGTGTGTGTGTGTGAGAGAGAGAGAGAGAGAGAGAGAGACAGGAGTTAGGGAGAAGTAGGAACTGACAGAAACTGACATTCTTTCTCTGCCTTCCACTTTTTCTGCTCCCCAAACTTCTTATAATCACTTCCAAAAGACTGAAGAATGAAATACAGCTACATAGGGAATGACTGGAAAATGAAAATATCATGAGGCACGAGTCAGACTCCCTAGGTTCAAATCCCAGCTCTGCTGTTCCTGGCTGTATGACCAAGGCAGCTTCCTTAACCTCTCTGTGCTTTAATTTCTCCATCTGGAAATGGTTAAGGATTACCTCATATGGTGGTCATGAGAACTGAACTCACTGTATATCCATAAAGCATGTAGTGAATCTTCCATCATTTGTGGTTATTAGTGTTATTTGTGGGTCTGTGCACGTGAAGTATGGTGTCTGAAAGGGAAGCAAGGGAAATGAGTTCCTTTTGGGGACAGAAAATAGTTTAAGTAAATAAGACTGATCTGGCACCCTAGCCCTAGCTACTGGGAACATGAGGACTTGGGAGAAATCCAAGCATCACTTCCAGATGTGAAGTGGGTGTCTAAGGGAGAGGCCCTGTCTCTGAGGCCTGAGAGTCCTAAGTACAGATGGAGAAGTCCGAACAAAGGAGGAGTTTAGCTTTTAGTTGCCAAAAGTTCCCTTTCATGGCAAGAGTTGCTCATAATGTAGAATAAATTGCTTTGATATAATGATCTTTCACCACAATGGCATTGCTCTTAGCACTAGCAAGCAAGAATGTTAGCGGGAGGAATGTTTTGCTTTCATCCCACACACACAGCAAACACAAAACCTTGCCACAAAGCCTTCTTCTCTGTGATGCCAACAATAGTTAACATAGTTTGTTGTTGTTGCTGTTAGGTGCCATCAAGTCATGTCTGACTCATAGTGACCCTCACAGAGTTTTCAATGGCTGATTGTTTCAGGATTGCCTGGGGAGTGGATTGCCACGCCCTTCTCCCATTTAATCCAGGACCTCAGTGACTGCAGAGCAGCACTCTACCAACTGAGCTAAAGTTTAGCTTTTTTAAATATTGAAGTATAATATACACAAAAGTGCATATTATGTATAAATGGAGAGCTTTAGTGAATTTTCATACAGGGAACAGGTTGCCCCATGCAACCTGTACCCCAATCAAGAAACCAAACATCAACACCTAACACACCTCCTTCATGCCACCTACCCTACCCTGGAAAATCACTAACCTGGCTTCCAGCAGCATTAATTTTTTTTTATTTTATGTAAAAGCAATTATTACTGTGTACTCTTTTGTAACTGGCTTTTTCACTAATATTATGTAGTTAAGATGCATCTATCTTGTTGTAAATAGACCATGTTTTTCATGCAAAATTTAAGAACAAGAGAAAGCACTTCAGCAAGAATTTTGATCATGTTGCTAGTGCATTTTATGTAATGTAATTTTCATTTATTAGATGCCGCTGTTACCCTCAGAGCCCCAGTTACTGAAGGCGTACCTGTAAGAACAAAAGTCGTATGTGAGTGTATTAAATTGTGAAGCCATTTACACTTCAATGTACTTCATTTTGTTTCTATTGTAGGTATAAAAACCAGGTGCCAATAAACGTCCAGGCAAATCCGGGAAAGTACATCATTGAAAGTCGATATGGAATGCACACTCTGGAGATCAACACGTAAGAGAACATCACTGTCTGTGGGGTGTTGCCCAACAACCACTCAGGGAAGCAGCTCCACCCCAGTTCACAGCCACTCTCCCCTCACCCTCTCTGTGCAGGCTGAACGCAGCAAACACTTCAAATATATTTCTCTCGGTGCTCATGCATAACTAATCCTTACCACATCCACTCTACTCCCAACATGATCTTCCCTTTGAACTGGCAAATGGCATCATGGTAGTAGTGCATACAAGAGATATTAATCAAAGCTGGATGCTGTGGACATGCCTATAACCCTAGCAGTTTGGGAGGCTGAGGCAGGAGAATCAGGAATTCAAGGCCAGAGGCAGCCCACACAAATTAGCAAGACGCTGTCTCAAAATAAAAAAATAAATAAAAATTAAAATAGAGGCTGAAGCTCCAAGGTAGGGCACTTGCCTAGAGTTCACAGGGCTTTGGGTTCAATCCTCTGTTATCCATCTGTCTTTCCCATTGGTCCACAAGCCTCTTGAAAGCAAGGCTGGACTTTTATCTCTAAACTCCAGTGCCTGACACAAAGTAAATACATAATAATGAATGAATCAATAAGAGCATTAATTTATAAAGTACAATTTAAAATGAAGTCCAAATGTAGTTAAATAACAAACTTCAAAATTAATTTGATTCTTATTTATCATTCTATATACTTGAGGATTTTTCTTAGAAATTAGTAAGAAAGTAAATTGTAAAAGTCCACATTTCTATTCAGTTATACTTACAGAGTTCCAAGTTAACATCATCACCATATCCTTTTGCTTTTAATCAACAAAGGCCATGGAGTCTTGGGTGTCTGGCACTGAAAGTAAGCTAGATGTGGAGAAACTGTTCTTACCTCTAGATTTCTGAGATCTATGGAAAACTCTATGCCTTGTCAATCTATATATATGAGGCAAATTGGGATGTTTTAGGCTAATACAAAATCCAAAACAATATTTGCCAACGGTCCCAGCTGGGAGCGGCGGCACACCCTCATAATCCCAGTAACTCAGGAGACAGAGGCAGGAGGATCACAGGCTTGAGGCCAGAGGCAGCCTGTGTGACATAGTGAGACCCTGTCTCAAGATAAAAAGTTAAAAATGGGCTGGGGATGCAGTTCAGTGGTAGAGCACTTGCAAAAGCATGTGTGAGGCCCTGGGTTCAACTCTCCAATACTGAAAAAAAAAAAAAAAAAAAGAAAAAGAAGGAAGGAAGGAAGGAAAGAAGGAAGAAGAAAATGGATCTCATATCAAAATACCAAGTCCTTCAAAGGCTTATTATGTCTCCCAAAATGGTTTGGAAACCCAAACGTAGTTATATGGATGAAAACAGTAAACAAGTGCCCACCCTTTTCAGTTCAGATAAAACCCCAGAGTGCTGAAATGTGAAAGGGAAATTTCCATCATTCCATTCTCAAGAGCTGTTGAGCCTTTACCCCAGATCAGAAGAGGTGGCCCAATGAATCCTGAGCTTCCTGCAGAACCATGGGGCCCCGCGTCGTTTACCAAGCATTGACTCTGATCTGAAATTCATCACTTTTGCCAGTGAGCTCCCTACTGAAGCAGCAGTGAACTATATGATTACTTTTAAAACTAAATGACTGTGAGAAAAAAGCAATTGTATTTGCCTTCCTGGAATTCTATCTATGTCTGTCAATTTTCAGCAAGAAATACACTTAAATGAAATTAAACCCCAAGGAACAATGAAGAACATGAGACTGGTGTGATAAGACACAAACAGCCTGTTTTGAAATCTCAGCCTGTTCATCTACAAGATCATTCTCTCCCTAATTCCATTTTTATAACACATTCCAGTTTCTGTATTTTAACTTAAAAGAATATTCAAACAGCACTTCTTGTTTTATACTGTGGGCTAAAATGCTTAGCGCAGCCTAAGCATTAGTAGAATTAAAGTGTGAATAACTCACTGGTGTTTTGAAACTAGGGCACAGAATAATACATTAAGGCCAACCTGACTCAGGTCGGTGGCATGGGGGGCTGTGGGAATATATAAAGAGAGGCTGCTTCTTTTCTTCCCTGTTACCCTGCTGCCCCCAGACAGAGACCCACCACTGAGGGTAAAACAGCAGGGTGGTCACGCCCTCCACAGTTTCTGGTAGGTAACTGCTACAGAGCTGTGTCTGGACATGTCTCCTCCCATTATAACTTCAGACAAGTTTATCATATTATTGTTCACCCTGTATTTTGTTGACTTTGTTTTTTGACTTTTTTTTTTTTTCAATACTGGGGGTTGAACCCAGGACCTTGCATTTGCATGCTTTGCAAGTGCTGTACCACAGAGCTTCACCCTCAGCCCATTTTTTTACTTTTTTGAGACAGGGTCTCACTAAACTACACAGCCTCTGGTCTTGAACTTGTGATCCTCCTGCCTCTGGCTCCCAAGCCACTGGGATTACAGGCGTGTGCCATTGCCCCCGGCTCTTTTTTGACATTTTAAATGAACCTGGGCTAGGGTCTCAGTGGATGGCAGGTGTTTTCCTCCCACTCCACTGCTGACATGAAGCTCAGTACCTCACTTGGACTATATAACATCCCATAGGGCAGAGAGAAGGGCTTCATCAAGAGTCCCAGGGAGCCCTGTGTTCGCCACTGATTTGTGGTCTGCTGTGTTGACCGAGAAATTCCTGCTGGAACAGCCAGTCATCACCAGAGCTGTCACCACAATAGTCATCCATTGCCATTTGTTCTTTCAGATGTGATTTTGAAGACACAGCTCAATACCGGGCCTCAGCAATGAACGTCAAAGGAGAGCTTTCGGCATATGCTTCCATTGTGGTAAAGAGTAGGTTTGCCATATTTGCTTCATTCAGAGGACTTCTTTTTAAAATTTCTTCCCATCGCTAAAAAAGAAAAAACATCAATCATAAAATTGTTCGCACATATTTCTCTTTTCTTCTCTAGGATACAAGGGAGAGTTTGATGAGACCCACTTCCATGCAGGGGCTTCTACCATGCCCCTCAGCTGTGAGTTTAACAATATATTTGCTGTCATCTTCATGTAAAATATAGCATAATAAGCTATCTTATAATGCTGAAATAAGTGAGTATAATTTAAAACATATTTAGCATATGGTGGGAAGGTTACCATACACACTCCCTATCTGTGCTTATTTTGTCATTGCTGACATTTTTAGATTTCTTTGGGTACTAATCCCTTTCTGGGTTTAATTGCTTAATTCTGCTTTTGTTTTTGTTTTTGCAGTACTGGGGGTGGAACCCAGGGCCTCACAGATGGTTTACCAGTGCTCTACCATTGAGCTGCACTCCCAGCCCATTTTTTAACCCTTCTTTTTTTAATGGTACCGGTGAGTTGAACCGGGGATCTCACACATGATTTTTTGCAAATGCTCAGCCACTGAGCTGTAGTTCCTGCCCATTTTTTACTTTGTATTTTGAGGCAGGGTCTCACTAAGTTATGCAGGCTTCCTCTGACCTCAAACTTGTGATCCTCCTGCCTTTGCCTCCTGACTCACTAGGATTAAAGGAGTATGCCTCCATGCCTGGTTTTACTTTTTATTTTGGGACAGAGTCTCACTAAGTTATACAAACTTAGTGCAGGGAGGAGGATCAAACTTGTGATCCTCCTGCCTCCACCTCCTGAATCGCTGGGATTATAGGCATAAGCCACTGTACCCGGCTCTACTCTGAATTTATCAAAGCCCAGGTATGATGCACTAAAAACCATAAATGCTTTTAAGTCTTTCTGTGTTAAATTGAGAAAGATCGTTATACAATCCTGGCAAGAGTTATTTAACCAAGCACACACACACACGAGTCTGCACTGTGTTAAAGCACTCATGCTCATGCTAAAATACCCAGGCCAGCATGGTTTCCATGGGAAATCATCCCTGACCCCCACCACGGCCCCCATACTCCACCAGTCAGAGTTAGGTGCCCCTGCTGAGGCCATGGCATTTCACTTGAGTGTCTGTGACATGGGATACTGTTAACTGTTACGTGTCAGTCTCTGCCACTGGTCCATAAGCCTCTTAAAGGCAAGGCTGGACCTTTTATCTCTAAACTCCAGTGCCTGACACAAAGTAGATTATATCATAATGAATGAATCAGTAAGTGCATTAATTTATAAAGTACAATTTAAAATGAAGTCTAAATGTAGTTAAATAATAAACTTAAAAATATTCTGGTCAGTTGCAATTTGCAAATTTGTGAACCCAATCATCTTACCTATAGGGCAACTTCCTCACATTTTAAAAGTAAATTCATTATGGTGTTGAAATAAATATATGCTTCCAATGGTCAGACTGGAAAAGGTAGTCAAGCCCAAAGTTATTTTCTACACAGGAAGCGATGAATGCCTACAGCCATATCCCTGTGGCATCTGATCCCGTCAGATCTCAGAAGCTAAGCAGGGTCAGGCTTGGTTAGTACTAAGATGGGAGATCTGCCTAGGAACACCAGATGCTGTAGGCTTGGGAGAAAGACCCGGCAACCCACTCCCCAAAATCAATCTGCCATTGAAAACCCTATGAACAGCAGAGAAGCACTGACAATAGTGTTTCACCTGTTGTATGTAGTGTCACTATGAGTCGGATACTGACTCCATGGCACCTAAAAACAAGAGCAACAAGCAATGAATGGTGGTTTTGAAAATGGGTCAGTCTTTGACCTAACTGGCTAATTTGATGTCTGTTGATAAACTACTACTTGATTTCATAGAATGCTCCTAACCTTAATACCCCAAGTTATAATCCTTGGTGTCAGTTCCATGTGTGGGAAGGGATGATGGATGGGAAGGAGGGAGGAACATATTCCAAATCATGTCCTTTTCCCATCACCTGATTTATACAACAGAATAGTTGGAAATTCTGAAACTGTGACTTCTCTTTCAGTATCCCCAAGATTAACCAGAATGATCACTTCACAGTCCTCTATATGTGTCCTGTTCATTCCCATGGCCATGCTGTCATCTAGGTTTCTCCCTTTTCCTTCTTACCAGGATCTGAAATCCCAGCTTAATCCTACTTCTCTTACTGCTCAACCATACAGAGCCTCTTCTGACTGGCCCCTGTCTTAAGTGCACTGGTTCCTAAAGAAAACAGAGGGCTTGTATTCATACATTCCATCAGTATGGCTTGTATTCATACATTCAATTAATATTTATTGGGCATTTAGGGCTAGGATTTAGCTCAGTTGGTGGAGTGTTACTTTGTGTACGCTGAGGCCCTGAGTTCGATCTCCAGCACTGCAAAAATAGGAGAAGGACCTGGCAGAACACTCCAAAAACAATCCAAAAACAATCCACCATTGAAAACCCTATGAATGGCAGAGGCACTGACAATAGTTCCAGGCATGGCACAGTGCTGGGAGTGTTTCATTCTGTTGTCCATAGGGTCACTATTAGTCAGACCCAACTCAACAGCACCTACAACAGCAAAACCAACAACAACAACAACACTGGTTTAGGTGCTTAGAATAGGATGATAAACATCACAGATGAACCCCCCTGCCCTTGGTTTTATCCTAATGGTTAGTATTTGTTGATCAGTTGTTCTAAACACTGTATAAGGGAATTTTTATGTACATTGTTTCATTTAAAGCTCCCCCAAATGCTTATGAAATAAGCACATCTTCATCTGTGCAGAGGAGGAAATAGTTTCCAGAGTTTAAATAGTAGGACAAGACCACACACTGTGGTAGATAGGGACCTGTAACCTGGTGTTTCTAATTATAAGCCGGGTTTTAAACCAAGGGTCAGCGAATGTTTTCTATAAAAAACTAAAGTGTAAATATTTTAAGCTTTATGGTCCACATGACCTCTGTTACAACTATTCAACTATCCCACAAGAGCAGCCATTAACAGTAGGCAAATGAATGAGTGTGGCTGTGTTCCAATTAAACCTTAGTTATGCACATTGAATTTTGAATTTCCTATAATTTTTCACGTGTCACAAAATAATTCTTTTCTTTTCCCCATCATTAAAAAAACTAAAAATGGATCTTAATGGTACTAAATAGGATACAGTCTTGATTTGGCCACAGATTTCCCAAACACTGCCTTAAACCACTTTTCCCCAGATAGAAAGTTGTTGTTAGGTGCTGTCGAGTTGGTATCTGACTCATAGCGACCCTCATAGAGTTTTCAATGGCTGACTGTTTTGGGATTGCCGTGGGAGTGAATTGCCAGGCCCTTCTCCCATTTTTGCGGTGCTGGGAATTGAACTTGGGACCTCGGAGACTGCAGCGCAGTGCTCTACCAACTGAGCTAAATCCCAGCCCAGACAGAAAGTACACGTGATAAAATGGAGTTTTCCTTCTGGTTGTTAAAGCCAGCTTCCTGCTGAGCCCCAAAGCTGCCTCAGACAGTCTAATGCAATGTCAGCTATGGAAAGAACCTAGAAGTGAGACCCTGCTTGCATTTGTAGTTGGGTCTGGAACTGTTGGGCCACTGCAGAGCCTCCTTATAACCCTCCACTGCTCCTTCAGGCAGCTTTGGAACCAGCCTAGCCTCACAATGCTGTGTAAGATCTGATCAAACTGAATTTCTTAGATCTCAGTAGAACATCACCACATAAAAATGAGGCAGATGAGAAATGTGCTTCAAACAGAAGTTATTAGTTAGTGGTTGCCTGAGAACACACAAGTTCAAGGCAATACAGAGTATTGGTTGAGAGATAAAGTCCTGGAAGTGGCCTGCCAGAGTAAATATGGCCCTGTGGGTAAATGTGAACCTCCCATGTGGCAGTTTCTTCTATAAAATAGCGATGACAATGGTATTTACTTCATAGGGTTCTTATTAGGTGCCATTGAGTCTGACTCATAATTACCCTAAGTACAACAGAACAAAGCATTACTCATCACTGTGCCATGAACAGTATCTTTTTATGTTTGAGCTATTGTTGCAGCCACTATGTTTCTTCTTATTTTGAGTCATGACACATCAGTAAAAGGAGGCCCCAGGGACTTTACTCCTTTCCTATCGTTAAGGTCAACACTACTTTGAGGAGGCAACTCTTCCCCAGTCATTTCTTGAATGCTTTCCAGCCTCATTTTCCAGCCCTATGTTTGACAGTGCTTCTCTGTTATTCATAGAGTTTTCAATGGCTGATTGTTTTTTGGGAGTGGGTTACTGGGTCCTTCTCCCAAGTCTACAGCACCTGCTTTTCCTAAGATGGTCTACCATCCAAGTACTAACCATGCCCAACCCTGCTTAGCTTCCAAGATCTGACAGGATTAGATGCCACAGTGGTAAGGCTGCAGACAATGAGTGGTGACATCCAGGATTTGAACCTGGGACCTCTCGCACCCAAAGTGAGAATCAACGAGCCAGCTGCTAATGATAGAATTATTATGAGCTTCATTAAGTTGATAGCTATTAAATAATTGTAACAGTACCTGGCAAAATTGAACTCAGTAAATGCTAGCTTGCATTTTCAAGGTAATATTATTTTAGACCTTATAAAGAAATGAAATATAAAGGGAAAGGGACTATGTTTTAGAGTTGGATAGTTATGGGCTTGAATTTTCATTTTAGTCATGCTGCATGTGAACCCTTGGCATTAGCTATATCTTAGCTTTGTGAACTTCCAGAACCCCATCTGAGAGGAGAAAGACTAATATCTATGCAATGGAATTACTGAAAGGAGTAGGTGACATGTCGCCTGTGAAGCATATAATTACCTGTCAATAAATAGTCATTTATTTCCTAATCCTTTTCCTTTGAGAAAAGAGAAAATAAAACCTAGGAGTTGATGATGCAGACATTTATTCAATTTATAAGTGTTTCCAAGAATAATCTCTTTAAAGTTATAATAATTTAAACTTGTCCGTTTTCACCCATTGACATTTCTTCAAATATTTTTATTCAGATTATAAAAGAAAATGAACAGACTAAAAAGTTGTACTTTCATGAGTAATTGATATGGCTATTTAGTCCCAAAAATGCAAGCAGTAGAGTTTAACTAAAAATCTAAAATTAAAAAATTCATATATTGCAGGTAAGTCTAGGCTAAATAAGGTATTAATTTACATTTTAGGTATTAAACCAATTGTTGTTGTTGTTGTTAGGTGCCGTTGAGTCGGTATCCGACTCATAGTGACCCTCATAGGGTTTTTAATAGCGACTGTTTCAGGATTGCCTTGGGAGTGGATTGCCAGGTCCTTCTCCCATTTTTGCGGGGCTGGAAATTGAACTCGGGACCTCAGAGACTGCAGCGCAGCGCTCTACCAACTGAGCTAAATCCCAGCCCATTAAACCTATTATTAAACCCTTTATATTCTGTTCTTTAAAATATAAGCACTGGATGCAGTGGCACACACTTGTAATCCCCGTGGCTCAGGAGACGGAGGCAGGAGGATCGCAAGTTCAAAATAAGAGGCAGTCTGCATAATTTAGCGAGACCCTGTCTCAAAAAGTAAAAAAAATGGGCTGGGGGTGCAGCTCAGTGGTACAGCACTTGCAAAGCATGCAAGCGAGAGGCCCTGGGTTCAAACCCCAGTACCACATAAATAAATAAATAAATAAATAAATAAATAAATAAATAAAACAATTAGCTTATATGATTAATGAAGCAAGAATTTCTATACCAATGAGATATGTTCTATATACTTCTTATATAAAACTTAATTTTTGCCTACATAAGTCATTTGGTCAATCTTTGTTGAAAATACTTTCTGCCTATACTTATTAAAATGCTTGTGTCTTTTTGAAGAGAAAAATAATAAACTACTGATATTTGTTTTTGTTGTATTCAGTTGCTGTGACCCCTTATGGTTATGCGTCCAAATTTGAGATCCACTTTGATGACAAGTTTGATGTGTCTTTTGGGAGAGAAGGAGAGACAATGAGTCTGGGCTGTCGTGTGGTTATCACTCCTGAAATTAAACATTTCCAGCCAGAGGTCCAGTGGTACAGAAATGGTGAGTTTTTATAATGAATTCTCACTCAGCTTCTCACTTGCAGAAGGTGGGCAAGGTTGTGGATCTAATCATCAGAGCAGGCATAGTCTGTGAGTTACAGAAGGCATCCTGCTATATGCTAAAAATTTTTTTTACATATATATCAAAGTAACAACACTTTTCAAATATGTTTGTGGAAATGAGATTTTCTTATCACTAAGTAATATACGTAGGGCTGGGATTTAGCTCAGTTGGTAGAGCGTGTGTTCTGCACTCTCTGAGGACCTGGGTTTAATCCTCAGCATCGCAAAAACAGGAGAAGGATGTGGCAGTTCACTCCTGAAAACAATCCGGAAAGTATCAGCCATTGAAAAGCCTATGAGGGTTGCTGTGTGTTGGATCCTACTCAACGGCACTTAACAAGTAATATGTGGAAAGAATTATCAAAAAATGTGTATTGACTTACTGAGTTAAGTTTATCTGGTAAATTACTTTTCCTCATAGACATCATTTAATCATAGAAATTATATGCAATTTTTAAAACATAAATAACCATATGAAATAATAAAATACTGATATTATTAATTAACAATAAATTAAGAGGAAATTCAGACCTGAGCAATCTTGTTTTAACGTGTTAAATGTCCTTTATAATTTTGAAACTTATAGTAAGTATATTCTACATATAAAATGTGTAAATTATCTGATATGCCTTAAGGACACAAAGTAGATAAAAATTATCCTTTTGTTTTACATCAAATTATAACTGAAGCTGGTAGAACAGGAAGGAAATCAGTCCATTGTAAATTCATCTGACTCAGGCTATAAATTACAATTCAGCCTTATTTTGCTTCAAAAAGCTCTAGAGCCATGCAACTTTGATGTGAGAAAAAAATAGGGATTTTATTGCCCCTTTTAGGTCTTACTTGGTTCGAAATCTGTGTAAAATCTAATTTTAGACCAAATGAAAGGGAATTTAAAAAGCTCCATGAACAAGTTGATTAGTTGAAGCATTGGACTTACAAAATAATGCTATCTCTAAAATACTGTAGCATCACAAATGTTAAATTTAAATATACTGAGTTTCTATACCGAATCAATCCTTTCTAACAGATGAAATATTAAACTGTCTGGAGAGACTAAGGGATTATCCCAAATCACACAGCCAAATTCTGGCCACAGGGGATCTCCAGACCTGGTAGCTTGCATTCTAAGTCCCAAGTTCTTTTCACTACCCCTGTGTTGCTACAATATGAGGTCTAATGCAGAAAAACAAACAAAAAACTCTTGGGAAAATCTGTACTTTCTCTGACCTGTTTCCCTTTATCCTATGTAATGTGAAAAAAAGCATTGAAATTTGAGGACTCCAAGTCCCCCTGGGTACTTAAGTCCCATACTCGCTCCAAGCTGATAGAGGAGAAGTCAAGGAGAGTAACAAACAGACCTGGAGAATCTCATCATCTTATTTATCTTAAAGTCTTCACTGTTTATTTCTAGAGAGGATTTGGTTTTAAAACTTTAAAATTTCAGACACTTTTAGCCACTTTGTATATTAGTAAAGTTATATGATTTAGTGAAAGTAAATAGAAATAAAATAGAAATAATAGAAATCTAATTACTTTATAAAATAAAATTTGAAAAAATACAGAAAAGTGAGAGGAAATAATAGTTAATGAGAACACTTGGTAGTGTATTATAATGGTTCAGACTCCATTTTGCTCATGAAAAGAAACTGAGCCCCATAGAAAGTAAGTGGATTGCTAAAAGTTGTGTGACATATACTGAAAGAGATAGCACTGAAACTTAGGTCCTTTCCAGGTCTGAGTTTTTGGGCAAGCAAACTGTGCCATCCCACAGGACCACTGTGGAAGGGGACCTGAGCTTGGTTTACTGCTCTGCTGTTACTGTCTTGAAACTCTTAATTATTTTTTCCTTAAATTCCTGTTTTATATGAGAAGTCCAGTGGGCTAGGGAGTATGCACATAAGTAGAGGAAACAGCCCAAGTGGCAGTGTGGATGCATGCGGGTTCAGGCCTCCAGCATGCTGGGCGCTGGGCGTCATGTTCACCAACCCAAGGGCCTGGCCTTCAGCACATGAGCACCCCGGGGGCAGTTTGGTCACCTGGGGTTTCAAGATGGTGGCTGGAGCCAAGACCTGGCCCAGACTGCAGCTGCAGTGGTGAAGGGGTGACTCTGGCTGTGGCCCCAGAGCAGAGCAGGGGCCTCATAGGTAACAGCACAGGGGCCCACAGTGAGGGGCTGGCTTGCCCACTCATGCCCAGAACTCATTTCTGTGGGATCTGCACAAATATTAACTCCCTAGCACAGGGACAGGAACTGCTGCTAGGCAGTAAACTTCATCAGTAAAATATCACAAAGTCATATATATGGGCATTGCAAATAAAACAAAAAGGCAGTTAAACTTCTTCGAAGAGGTTAGAATCTCTGCTTTTGAACCTTAGAAATAAAAATTCAATTTAAAGATTATATCATTTGATGAAAATAACACGATTTTCATATGAAACTTCCAAATGACCAATTATTAATAAGAATAGGTGTAAAATTAATTTTTCCTTGTGATTAAAAATTCAGTGTCAGCTGGGCACAGTGGTCCATGCCTGTAATCCCAGCAATTCAGAAGGCTGAGACAGAAGGATCACAAGTTTGAGACCAGAGGCAGCCTATGCAATTTAGTGAGACCTTGTCTCCAAATAAAAAATAAAAGAGGGATTGAGGGCGCAGTCAAGTGGTAGAGCTCTTGCCTAGCATGAGGCCCTGGGTTCAATACCCCAGCACTGTCGAAAAGAAAAGAAAAAAAAGAAAAGAAAAGAAAAGACAATAATAGAATGCATAAATGGGCGTTTGAATTATATACAAATCACAAATAATTTTTCATTTCTAGTGTGATCTCCAAAATTTAGAAAACATGCCAGAGGAAATATTAAAATACAATTATATAAACTGACATTTAAAATTAAATTGAGACTCATACAATATGACTTTTCAGAGTTGAATATTTTTGGAAAAGTTGTTTCTCAAGAATCATCAGTTCTAGGCTGGGTCTGTTGTGCATTTCTGTAATCCCAGCAACTTGGGGGGTGGGGGCAGGAGGATCCCAAGTTCAAGAACAGAGGCAGCCTGTGCAACTTAGGGAGACCTTGTCTCAAGAAAAAAATTAACAATGGGCTGTGGGGGCAGCTCAGTGGTAGAGTGTTTGCAAAGTATGCACGAGGCCCTGGGTTCAATCCCACCCCAGGACCAAAAGGGAAAAAAAATCAGTTCTAGAGTATTAAATTTATATTCTGAAATACTTTATCAGAAAGTTAACCCAGGGTAATAATAGGCTCTGTAACACTCTTAATAGGTCCAGTAATAGTTATATCAACAGAAAGATCCTTCTCAAAATAAGAAGTTATCTTGGGAGGTGGAGGTGGGACGATCGCAAGTTCGAGACCAGAGGCAGTCTGCGTAATTTAGTGAGACCCTGTCTCAAAAAGTTAAAAAAATGGGCTGAGGTTGCAGCTTAGTGGTCCAGCACTTGCAGAGCATGGAAGCTCGAGGACCTGGGTTCAACCTCCAGTACCGCAAAAAAAAAAAAAAAGAAACAGAAAAAAAGTTATCAAAGTTTATTTGTGAGCTTGCATTTACAAGAGTGACTGACATTGCTTTTGGTTGTACTGATTTAAAATGAAGCTGCTCAGAGTACAAATTTTGATAACCTAAC